>JAPDSC010143217.1:0-11985 GCA_026290005.1 Latrodectus geometricus
GATTCATAAGATTTTATTGGTGCAAAAGTAGAATATTCAGAGTGCAATGTAAATATGTTCTCATTAATGTCTGTAAAACGCTTGCATAAAATGCAGGACAGATACAAAACTTGAATTGTTCTCACTTCAGTAATTAAATATACACTTTGATGAGAAGTTGTTACGCCAGATTAGATCCACAATAACAAATCCAATCTTCAGCGAACCTGCAGACATTTCTTTTGGCTCGTTTGTTCCATCGGAGGAAGTTTTCATCCGCCAGAAATTTATCTGGAATGAAGTAATATATATAGAAAGGAAATAATTTTGTTCTTAGAGGTAAAGATAAATTTTAAATTCATATTTACATAAATATGAAACACATATTGAAATTTGTTTTACAATTCAAGTTTTTAACATAATGTTTTGAACTTATATTAAAGCAATCGCTTTATGCTATCAGAAATGCAAAAACAGCTGTGGGGAAAAAATACGCAATTTCTTTTGCATAATCACCATTTTTACGTTTTTCGCAAATATTGCTATTGTTTTTGCAGTCAAAAGAAATAAGAGATTTGTATAGAAAAAATATAAATTCTTGAAAATAATTTGTGTCTTACGAATCTTGTCTAAACTCACTTCTGGACTGACATACAATAATACATAATAATTAGAAAATTACTTTAGTTTCTAAATATTTACAGTTAGTAATTACAGTTTTTTCATAAATTATTTCTTTCTATTGTTGTTGTTGTCGTGTGCCAGCCAGGCTGGCAATATGGGTTGCACTGCTCCACTTTTCCAACTGAATCATATTTGGTGTGGAGTCCAACTTCCTCAGTACACACATGCCATAGGGACCCGTTTATAGGGTAGGCAACTATTCACACACACACACACACAAAGAAAGGACAAAGACAAGAAAGAGTGAGAGAAAGTACATCCATGCCCGAGCCAGGATTCGATCCCAGGTCCCACCCATCTGTAGTCAGGTACGCTAACCACTAGACAGGTTGGGCGGCTTTTTATTTCTATTAAATTATTTATTAGAAATTTCTCTTCCTCATACTTAAGTGGTGCATTTACGAAAATTATTCATTTTATTTAAAAGAATTATCTTAAAATGAAAAATGTTTTTAATATTCCAAACGGAATTAAATTTTTTTCAAAAAAATGTATTCTTTATTTTATTTCATGTACTTTATTTATAAAGGGTAAAATGAAATTAATATTCTTGCAAATATGTGAAATAACAATTTTTTGGTTGAATTATATTTTTGAAAAGAAATGTACTAAGTATACACTTGGAAGATCATTCCCTAATTCGTTTTAAAACACATGGCCGGTCACAGTAAATGCACCACGCTGAATGAAGAATGCAAATAACATGCAATTTACAACCTGCATTAGAGTAGGTAAGGTACGCAAATGATTAGAATTTCAGCTCAGACGCACAATACGCGTGCCTGTGGAGCGCTTTTTAAGGCCCGAAGATTTCAACGATTTCAAGTTCGGCAATTGTGTTTTTCTTGTGATCTTTTTCAAAAAACAGTCATTTATGCATCGTAGAAAACAGCGATCGTTTTGTGATGAAATATCTGAGTTCGACAGAGAAAAGATAGTGGCCTACGAAGATTGTGAATAATCTTTCAGGGAAATCGGCAGTTGTGTTGGACGAAGCCAAACAACTGTAATGCGGATATCTGATCCATGGATGATCCACCTACGTGTTTCATAGCATCCACCTCAGTTCATTCACACTTCACATGATGACAGGCAAATTGTGCTCATGGTTGTGACAGATATCATCATCACATCACGAATCATAGAACAGCACATTCAGTCTGTAATGCATCATCCAGTGTCTAAGCGTACTATACAATGTCGTTTACAGCAGAGTGGTCTGTCCGCAAGACGTTCATTGCTTCATCTACCCTTGGCTCAGAACCAAAGAGATCTCCACAACTATTCACAACTCTGCGCTATTCACAACTGTACAGGTCTTGCACCGAGTATTATAATATGGGGTGGTATCGTATATAACTCTCACACTCAAGTACGAATTAACAGTACTTTAAACAGCCTGCGCTACATCTCCGAGGGATTAGAGTCCCTTGTTCTTCCTTACTTTCAAAGATTGCCCACAAAAATATTTGAACAGGATAATGCACGATCGCACGTTACACGCATTGTCCAAGGATTCTTCGGCACAATCCTATTGAGTTGGTTTCCTGGCTCACTCACTCTCTGGATCTTTCGCCGATAGAAAACATGCGGTCCATGGTTGCTCAATGATAATTGAACCAGAGTATTCCCCATCTGCCTAACCAGATTATTTTTGATATTGTGTGGAAGCTGCTCGATATGCTATTTCCCAATAACACATCCAAAGTATCTTTGAATCAATGCCAAGGTGTGTGGCAGGGGAAAACTCCATTAATGACAGCTACTCTGGCTATTAATTTTAGTAGGAACCACACTTCACATAAGTCTATAAAGTTTATCATTTGATACTTGGTCAACATGTTACCAAGAAAATAAATTTTGTTTTGTTATCTCTTGTCTTTCTTTATCTTCCTTGTTCTTGTTGCCATATGGGTGGCCAGTAGTGCATGTTAAGACAATTAAAAAAGGTTTCTATTCTTAGACCTCATTGATCTTTCATATTTTAATTTTAGAAAAATACAAAATATTTACAAAAATAAATTCAAAGACATGTGTATTCCAACTAAATTTTACTTTCACATGAAACAAATCAGTTCATTTAATACATATACTACATATATTAATAAACATTCGACATAAAAATGTAAAAATTCACTACATTATTGCACATATAATTAGTACAAAAATCTTAAGTACATGTATATTCCTGCTTACCATTACTTTCACATGGAACAAATTCTTTCATTTCCCGTAAAATTTCTGACGTTCTTTCAATGTCTCTAAAGGAAAAAGTTTTTACATGAATTTTGTAATATTAGAAAAAGTAATGCTTGAGTATATTTACAGAATATATATAAAAAAATAAATTAATTAATTAATAAAATGTTTTTATTGAAGCCATTTAAAAATATTATTTTATTAATATTAAATTCTATAATTGGTACGATGACAATTATAGAAATATTGTCATTTTTGATACGACTAATCCGACAATTTAGTACTGTTTTTGTGTCACAAAAAAAAAATCTTCAAATTCTCAATCATTCACGCTGACAGGTGGGCATGCACAAAGCAGAAATACAATATCTAACTCCCACAGATTATAATACAAGGATCAAACGTATGGAATTAAGCTACGGAGTGCATAAATCAACCCCGGGATCACAGCGAGCCCTTGCTATAAGCATCGTAATTTTTTAAAATTATTTAATAAAATCGTTTCACAAAGTTATAAATTCCATTTATATCAATTAATATCTTGTAAAACTACTAATTTCTACTAAAATTGTCCAAAGATATTATGGTATTGTTAAAAAACTAAAAGAAATTCGAAATCTCAAAAAAAGTAGACTAAATGTATGTGCTGAAAATTATTTTTAAACTCGTTTAATTGAAAGCAAAAATTTAAAATGCAATGCATTTTAAAATTAAAATACAATTTATTGTAAAATCATAAAATACGATGCATTTTAATTGGATAAATTGTTAGTACAGAGGTTGGAATGTTTGTCATTTGTCATTTTGGCATAAGAAAAATATATAAACTGATGGACAAAGTGCCGACTATTAACTTTTCAGCATTTATTATTTTTAATATTTACCGACATCATGAGCCGTAGTTGATCTGCGATATTAGATTTCAATATCCATTGTGCAGTTTTAAACACTAAGTATTTTGCGTAGGTAAAGATGAGCATTGTTTCATTTTTCATTGTTGAATTTTTTCATTGTTGCACAAGCAATTTTTTCATTGTTGGCTTTACTCAGGAGACATTTAGCTTAATGTTTTCCAATATTGCACAAATCATTATGTGTATTAATAGGTTATATAGATAAGGTTATCACGATACAATTCTGTTTGACAATTTCTGCCTACCAAAACAACTAAACATTTGAGCTACGAACAAAGGAGAACACCTACTCAAGCTGTCATGTATTTACTTCATTTCAGAAAAGGCATTAGAACCTACGAAATGCTAAACGAGTATAAGCTTTCTCTGAATAATCGTTTTCTCAGCAGGGTCTGGTATCAACCCCACTACTTTCTAGTAAAAAAAAATTGATCTAGTTTCCAAACAATGGTAAAAATTTACTGTACGGTCGCTCTTGGCGACGTTTTCAAAAATTGCCAAACATCTCGCCAACTTCGCTTATTTGGACAAGCCAGGTCTGAAAATAAACAGACTATTCCATTTTTCATTGGTCGGTTCCCGTTTTATCAGAATCCCCCACTTTTTATTGGTCGGAATCCCTCTTCTGTGATTGGTCAGAATTGGTTAGGTTGCCAGAAAATGTTATTTATCATCAACTTTGGAAAATCGTGCCAAGAGCGACCGTACAGTAAATCTGAGCCCAAACAATAACTATACATTGTTAGCAAACTTAATTGCTTTTTGCAACTGAAAGTCACGGGTTTGATATCAATTTTTGTGAATACTGTTAAAATGGCTGCACTGAGTGCTTTAACTTTTTTTATGAATGAAACTCATGGTGATTGCTTTCATTTTACCAGGTTTATTCCAAACAATACGTGTATGCAATACACTTTGAAAGAATAAGTCTCTCACAAGGTAAGACAACAGAAATATACAAATATTTTACATAGATTTTCAGACATTAGTCTATTACTGTAAGTTTAAGATAAATACTCTGTCATTTACCCATTCTTGTCATAAAGAGTTTATGTGGTAACAAAAAATTATTGCTGATAATTTCAAATAAGTATCATTGTCTCAATTCATTTAGCCTGAAAAGGTGTTTCACCCATGCTTCTATTTTTCAAAACATTTTTCAAAGACTCTCATTTGAAATGATCTAATAATTACAACATTTATAGAATAATCCCATCTTACAGTGTCATATTCAACTTTGTTGTCTTATTAAACATATCATTACTTAAGCTAACAAGATATTTAAAACAAAAGAAAATTTCTCTTATTTTGAGTATCAATGTATGTTATTTATTTTAATAAAATGTTGCATGGCTATTACGAATAAAAAACTAATTTCAAATCTTTAGAATTTTACATAGTATATTTTTTTGCACTCTCTCGTTTTATATTTAATTGAAATATTTAAATGAATTTTAGATTTTCTTTTAGCTTTATCATAAGTTTTAATAAAGTGATTTAAAACTTTTAAAGGACTTACTTCGAAATGCTTTGTAGCTCCTCTTTATGATAGTCTCTTGGCTGTATTTTAAAAATAATAAGCTTGTCCAGTACTGATACCCCAGAGGAACGAGGTTTTCTTTCTAGAAATAATTAACAATTTGTGTGAATCACTTTTCTATTAAGCACATTTGCATATTAAATCTTACCACTTAAAATGCATATTGAATATGCTCATTCGTTTTGATCTCAAAGAAATTAAGATATTTTTCTTTTCTGTGAGTCTGTTTTTCAGTTTTTGATATTTAAATTTTGCAAAATATTTTAGAATCATAAAATACTTTTCTAATAATTTTTCGACATACATATCCACAGCATTAGGGCAGTTTTCTAATATTTTATCCATACCATAAAACCCAATAAAATATCCTTAAAAAAATTACTTTAATGGGTCTCTTAGTAAATGTTTAAATAAACCATTTAATGCTATTTTATATTTTGTTTTACAGTATTTTTTGCTGATTTTTTTTAGATCAGTCTTAGATTAAAGATAAAAGAATAATTATTTGTTCTGACAGTCAAGTTGCATTACTTGCTTTGCTGAAGACTACTTTAACTTTTTTCCTTGTCTGAGAATGTTACCTTACATTGTAACAACATATACGTATATTGACAACAATGTGGTTGCCGGGCACTCAGGTGTTCAAACTGACGAGTTATTGAGGGTTGGATCAAGAATCGAATTTTCGGTCCTAAACCGGTGATTGATATTTCAAAAGAACTGATCAGAAGCAGTGTTTTCGCTCTCTTCAAGAAATAGCAGCTTTCGAATTTGTATCATGCCAGTGATCGAAGACGAGTGATGTTCTAGCAAAAGTAAAAATGGTTATTAAAACTCAGTAGAAGCTGTTTAAGGAGAGCAGTGGGACCTCTTACTGGACAATGCATCTTAAAAAACATCTCATCAAAATGGAACTATTAGGTGATACTACTTCCAGCAGCTGTCAATAAGAAAATTCAGCACATATTCTATTTGAATGGAAATTTTTTCCATTTACTGGTCTCATTAAAAAAGAGCTTTTTTTAAGCTATTGTATAATAGACATAATGTCAATGTGCTTTATTCCTTTGGAACCATCATACCCTAAATCTATATTAAGGATTGTTCTTAAGTCAATTTTTTGTGTTTCATGACCGTTTGTAAAATTTTATATTTTTAAGTAAAATATTAATATAATATTGGTTAGCATTATAATTCTGTAAGTAATATATTTTTTCCATTTTAAATAAAAAAGATAACAACTTATGTTATAATATAATTATAATTTGGAAACTAATATAAATATAATATTTAATCGAAAAATGAATATTGTGAAATATTATCTGTAAGCTTTTTGTTGCAATAAAAATTGTAAGACTTCCATTATAGAGTTTATTTTCAACTTTAATGGACGGTATTTTTTTTAATTTAGCATTTCATAAACAATAAATTAATTATTTTTCCTTTAACTATCAGAATCAGATTTATAATAATAATCATACATTATATATATATACACTACTGGCCATTAAAATAGCTACACCAAGAAGGCGACATGCTACAGACGTGAAATTTATACGAGAGGAAGAAGGTGCTGTGATATGCAAATGATTAGCTTTTCAGTGCATTCAGACAAAGCAGGCGCCAGTAGCGACACCTACATTGTGTTTAAATGATACCTGTTGAAAAGTTGTTGTGCCTCGTAAAAGAAGGAGAAATGTGTAACAGAACGTTTCTCACTTTGATAAAGGTCGAATTGTAGCGTACCGGGATTGCGGTTTATCTTATCGCAGTATTGCTGCTTGCATCGGCCGAGATCCAATGACTGTTTGCAGAATATGGAATCTATGGGTTCAGGACGGTAATACGGAACGCTATGCGGGATCTCAACGGCCACCTATCACTAGCAGCCGAGAAGACAGGCATATTATCCGTATGGTCGTAATGGATCGTGCAACCACGTCACGAGCCGTGAGTTAAGAAACGGGGTAGTTTGGAAGACAACAAGTGTCTGCACGAACAATTCGACGACGTTTGCAGCAGCATGGACTCTCAGCTCGAAGACCATGGCTGCGGCTTCCCTTGACGCTGCGTCATAGACAAGAGCGCCTTCAATGGTGTAATCAACGACGAACCTGGGTGCACGAATGGCGAGACGTCATCTATTCAGATGAATCCATGTTCTGTGCACAGCATCATGATGGTCGCATCCGTGTTTGTCGGCATCGTTGTGAACGCACACTGGCAGCGTGCATTCGTCATCGTCATATTGGCCCATCACGTAGCGTGATGGTATGGCGTGCCATTGGATACACGTCTCGGTCACCTCTTGTTCGCATTGACGGTGCTTTGAACAGTGCACGTTACATTTCTGGTGTGTTATGACCCGTGGCTCTACCCTTTATTCGAGCCCTGCGAAACCCTACGTTTCAGCAGGATAATGTCCGAACGCATGTTGGTCGTATTGTACGGATCTTCCTTGATACGGAACATGTTCGGCTGTTGCCCTGGCCAGCACGTTCTCTAGATCTTTCACCAATAGAAAACGTCTGGTCAATGGTTGCCGAACGTCTGGCTCTTCACCAAACGCCAGTCACTACGGTTGATGAACTGTGGCATCGTGTTGAAGCTGCATGGGCATCTGTACCTGTACATGCAATCCAATCTATGTTTGACTCAATGCCCAGTCGTATAACAGCTGTTATTTCTGCGAGAGGTGGTTGTTCTGGGTACTGATTTCTCAGGATCTATCCAGCCAAATATTTTGAAAATTTAATCACTTATTATTTCTAGAATAATATATCTGTCCAGTAAATATCATTTTGTTATCTGCATTTCTTCCTCGTGTAGCAATTTAATGGCCAGTAGTGTATATTGTGTTATAAAACTAAGGTATTCTTCTTCTTAGATTTGGGTTTCTATGTCATTGTGGCACCACTGCATTAATAAGCATTTTGTACCTCAAATGTATACTTACACGAAACATACCCTTACAAAATATTAGCAATTTTCTTTCAGATAAATTAAATAAACGTATCTCAAATATTTATTAATTTTGGATAAATTTATATAAATGTCATCAAATACGCTTGAATGGTTATAAACACCATAAAAGATTTTAATAAAAATACCGTAAAATGCAGTCATGTCCATAGGATTGGCTGCGACAAGATTTTGGCATTTTAGCAGCTCTCTGAGGAACAACTGCGTGCAGCACACCAGGTTGACCAGCTGCTGACTGTCTACAGGTATGCCTTCTGAAACATCACTGAAAAATATTGATATACATTTTAATTATACTACAATATTGAGCTCATTTTCTTATAACAAATTAATAAATCTGAAAATTAAAAAAATACTTTTATTTTGTGACTACTTAGGACACGGAAATTGGGTTATGATCTTTACTAAATTAAAGTAATTTATTGTTATACATTATTCTAGTGAGATTATCCAAAATTTCAACAGAAAGACTTATGGTCTTCTGACGTTTTATAACGTTTTATAATTTAGAATAAATATCGTTGATCAGAATAAAATTTTATTTGCTTTCTACCTATACAAGTCTGTAATGAAAAACCATGGATTTCAGGCACTTTAAATGTATTCTTTTGTATAATTATTTTCGACAGAGTCATGTATTAAGCTTTCTACTTTTCAAACACGGAAACAAAACGTTCATTGTCATTAAAATTTACTCCACGACATTAAAAAATATGTGAAAGGCTCTTCATAATCCAGAGGTAAAACTACGCTCTTTAGTCCAGTAGGATTTAAGTTTGATTCCAGTTAATGTGAAATTTTGGGAAGAAGTTAGGTTTATATCATGTTACATGCCAAATGATAAAGCTGACTTTTTGGGAACTTTTTATGCAATCATTTTACGTAATTCGAAACCAGCAAAGACTGAGTATGGATAAAACTCATTCCTTGAAGGTTTAATCAGTGAAAACAAGTTTTATGTAGCGTTAAAAAATTTTATTCGATTTCTAGAAAGTTCCTATTATTCATAAATCCATACACAAAAAATATATTTTTAAAATCTCTTATTTTGAAGCAAATTTTACTTTAAGAAATGTCTGAAATTTCTTCGATTCCAACAATATATAAATTTTATCGCCCTACATAAAATATTTAAAAGTGTGTTATTTGACATTGGGGAATTTTTTAACATTTTATTTGATCTACACACAGTTAGATTTCTGCTGAACATTCTTTCGCACTCAGTAATACTTCTTTGGAAAAAATGGGTTTTTCATGTTCTATAGTTAAAAAAAATAAATCCAAAATCAAAACGTTAACTTTATTACCAAATAAAAGTCGCTATCTAAATGGAGAAACGAGGTTATAACATAATATTTTCAAGAGGAAATAAAACTCATTATAAAGCGCATGAAATTTTAAAGGTTTAATATTTCTTCATAAAGATAAATAGTTAAATTATTGTTCAAAAAATTTCATACTGATTACCTTTTAAAGGCTAAGTATGTTAGAACTGATTTACCAAGTATTATATTATGCGAGTGTTTAAAATGATTATAACAACTAAGACATTTATTCTGATAGGAATTTATTATAAATCTCAGTATGCAGTATATTAATTAATAGTTTATGATATCCTGAGATAAATTCAACAGTCGATGTTTTAATTTATATATAATAATCACACACAATCATTTATTTAATTACATAAATTTGTAACAACAAACAAAATAATTAGGTAATGAATCAGTTATTTGTTTTTATACAATACCAATTTTCCCCTCAAAACACCTTTATTCTAATTTTTTAATCATTTTATTTTCTTTTTTAATTTTTTAACTTCTTTTTTAATTTTTTATTTTCTTTTTTAATTTTTTACTTTAATATTTTATCTGAATATCTATATTCTAATATATCGTTATTAAATATTTTACCATAATATCTGCTGAAAAATATTTTAAATTAGATAAGAAAAAATAACATGCTTATTAAGAATTAATTCATTTGAAATTCAATTAAAATTAGAATGTAGAGGATTACCGAAATGGAAAGCTTATTACACAATTCACATAGCTTTTATTAAATAAGTAAAAATAGCATGTTTATAAACAATTGATTCATTATAAATTTATTTTTTTTGTTTCTAATGGTGGGAATTCTTGAGCAAGTATAGTACGTTAGCCCATTAGCCGCAACAAGGGCGGAAACTGCTACTCATTTTATCGTTACCCGGTGGGCACCTGTGAACCAAGTCACGGAGGTACGAGCAGCATCGCCCACGCCACACCACCACAAACCCGTTTAGAGGCCGGGCCAAATTCATCCATCATCTGAAGAAAGGACAAGAAACAGAGAGAGAAAGTACATCCATGCCTGAGCCGGGGTTCGAATCCAGGTCCTCCCCATCCATAGTTAGTAACGCTAACAACTAGACAGGTTGGGTGGCATTATAAATTAAATAAAAATTATAATTTACAGGATGACCTAATTGAAAAGCTTATTACACAACTCCCTCCCTCTATTGCACAATTCACTTTACTTATATTAAAAAAATAAAAATAGCAAGTTCATTCAAATTCAATTCATTATAAATTAAATTAAAGTTAGAATATATAAAATGACCTAAATGAAAAGCTTATTGCGCAATTCAAAATGTTTTGTCCTTCTATTAGTTAAACTTCTTATGTGATCGATATTGTAATTAAATATTCAATTATGGATGTAAGATTTATTATTTTACATTCAAGGAGACCAGTGATCAGTTCGTTTCAGACTATTAAAAATGTTATGATATTTTTTATAACAATACACTTTATTACTTAATTTTAACTACTTAATTACAACCCTGAGTGCAGAACTACAACCAGGATTAATTAAGTTAAAGAATTAACTATTTAACTTATGAAATTTTTGTTGGAGCATTAGTTTACAAGACTTTTAAAATTCTGTGGAATTATGCTAACTTATAATAATTTAAAAATTATTAAATGAAAATAGGATACGCAATTATGCAGCAACTAAACCTCCAGTCTCCTTCACTTGCTATTTAAGGATAGGAAAAATTAAAGCAATGGATATTAATAAGGAATATTAATAATATCACATTATTATACGATGTTTCGCTAGCCGCATACATGTAAAACATAACTAAATGAATTTTTAAACATAATTAATGGAAGTATTGGTCAAACTTTATTTCAGTAAATTTATTGTGTCTGTAAAATATCATGTTTTCATTCGACATTATTATATTCTATAGATTTATGGAGTTATATGAAGTTAATGGTTTACATTAATAAAAATATCCCTTAATGGAATCATTTGATATTTTGAAAAAAATAATTATATGTGATACTAAAATCACAAATTCTGAGAAAAATAATAGTTTTATATTTTGTTTAATCCATTACGTTATTTAACCTTCATATAAGTTATTATTCTGCTAAAAGGTTTGTGGGATGTTATAATAAAAATGCAAAAGGCTATTAGCTAGTATCATGTATTTTTATGGCAGCATCATTTAGCGATATATTTAGCTTCTATGCATTATTTTTGTCCATTAATATGTTTCATGCATTTATGTTATTTCATGCAAAATGATATTTATAATAGGATTTCATGATGCTAATAGCTTAAATGTGTTTGGAAAAATATATTTAAGTTTTATATATATATATATATATATATATATATATATATATATATATA
>JAPDSC010143219.1:0-10295 GCA_026290005.1 Latrodectus geometricus
CTTTTATTCAGGTCTTGTAGAAAGATATTGTTCGACATCAGGACCAAGCATATTACGGACTTTCCTTGATGAAAAAAAAAATCTTGGCTGCTCTTCTTTAGTTCACACGTTCAACCAAATCCTTCACCAAAATTAGAAGTTTCGTAAATTGTTTCCAAGCGACTGGCCTATGATTACTATCGATGAGTTGTTAAAATTGCATGGTAAACTTTACCTATTGTGCCATCCAATATCTATTTGATTCAATGTCCAAATATATAAGTGTTATTTTTGACAGCAGTGCTAATTTCTGAGAATTTATGCTTCCACATTTCTTGAAAACTTAATCATTTGTTGATTCTAGTGTATTATATATAATCATTTAAAAAGTATTTTTTTAAGTACATTTCTTCCTAAAATAGGAGTTTTCAAGTGCATCTATATAAATATAGTTAAAAACGAACAATAATAAAATGATGGAAAGATTGTATTAAAATAACAAGAACTTCTCATAAACTAAAAGTTAACAAAAAAACTTAGTTGTAATATTACATCTAAATTTTCTTTTTTTATAACTTTGTTCAAAGACTTTTCATCAAAATTACATTTTAACGTATATATGTACAAAAACAAATCATAGGAAAATTAAAATACAAAAATACATGAGCAAAAACATATGACAATACATTTAAAACTAGCAGAAAAGTTTAATTTTTGATACAGTAGAGAAAAAAAGCATTTCGAATTATATCTAAATTAATTTCAAAATAAATTTTAAAATATGTTAATTTTTATATTCTTATTAATTTAATTCAAGTAGAGAAAGCAGAACTCGAATCAGAAGCTAAAGCTCATAAAGTTATCTGAGTGAAACACATTACTAAATTAAAATAATAGTAACGAAAATAAAGAAAATATTCCTAAGCTGGAATGAAATGAATTCAATTGTTTAAAAACTCGCTTGAAATGGTTACCTTAATTCAAAATAAATTCAAAAGACTTTTTTTCTGATTATTAAATAAGTTTTTTTTTTTTTTTTTTTTAACAATAAATTCATTATTCTACTTTTGAAAGTAACCACTGTCGTAATGGAGGTTGGAAATTTTAACAAAATTAATACGTTCAAGCTTCGTAAACTTTGCAATGAAAAACATTTGTGTGTATACTACAATTTTTGAAAAAAATAACTTCTTTTAAATTAATTTGGGAATGAAATTAACATTTTTTTAAGTGCTGCTCCATTTTTCCAACTGAACTGTAATTTTGTGTGGAGTCCGACTTCCTCAGTACACACATGCCTTAAGTACCCGTTTATAGGGTATGGAACCATTCATTCAAGAAAAGGACAAATACAGGAGAAAGAGAAAGTACATTCATGCCCGAATCGAGACTCGAACCCAGGACGTCCCTAACTGCAGTCAGGCTCACTGACCACAACACAGGGTGGGCGGCAATTACGTTTTTTAAATGCTTAAATGAATTGTGTGGTCTGAAAAGTTCGTGCCGATATTTTAAGACAATTAAAATGCAGCTCATTTAAGTAATGATATGCATTTATTAAACTATATAGGTACTATTCTGCTCAACCTTTCTCCATCTTTCGTGTAGCTTGAGAATTCCGTCTTTCCAGAACCTCTCAGATTTCTCGGCAAAAAATTTGTCCTAATGGGTTTTGATCTCAACCAAAGAGTCGAAATTTTTACCATTAATGGAAATCCTTCATCCAGCATCCTCGCCATAAACTGCACTCGTGTGGCATTTTTGTACTTTCGGAAAAAGAAAAGCATTAAATGTCAATAGTGCACTTTATTTTCCACCATATTTTAAGGCTTACAAAACTAAAAAAATGAACGAATCATAACCAAACTTTTTTTCCAAAAATGGCTGAAGCTATCTCTTTTAGAATATGTACGCATATTATTTGTTTTCAATTATACTGATATATTCAATCAAGGTTTCACGTACTAGCTACCGAAAATCGGCACGAACTTTCCGAACAGCCCAATAAAAGGTAGTTTATCTTTAATTGTTTTTTAAATATTATAATATATTAAATTTATAAATAATTTTTGATCTTTTATTATTTATAATATAACATTTAATATTTTTAAATTTTATCCCTGTGTTATATATAATGAATAGAAATATATCAAATAACAATATACACACATATGTATTCATTACACACATAAACTATTCCCTCAACATTTACACTAATATTTCCTTAATAAGACATTTAAGAAAAATTGACAAACTTCAAGATTAGCTCATAACGCTGCTATCAAGTTACTTCCTTCACCCCAACATAACACAGTTACTCTCATTGGACAATCGCCTCATAAGACCCTGGTATTGACTTGTTAGCCTTTACTGATATCCTGCGGAGAGAAAATTGTTTTTCATCGTGATTGCTTTTCGTCTCTTGGCAACACAAGGGGATGATTTAAGGCGAGGAGTGCATTTCGTTCCCTCTATTTTATGCTGTTTGTTTGGCAACGACTCCGAAAATAAAGCATTTCATTTTATACAAACAAGCAAAAACGGGGATTCTCTTTCATATATATATATTCTTTTTTTCTCCCTCTCGAAAGGGATGACAAGATAAATTGCAAAGGAGAAAATGAAATGATAGGAGATATGTGTATAACAAAATATCTAGGCACAGGCGATAATAACTCTGGAAGCGGAAACATTTGTTTCGTATACCCATGAAGATATACAGCTTTTGCAGGAAGAATTTATCTTCACATTTTTGTCAGAACCTTTTGTGTTTTTATACCATTTTTCTACTGGCTTATTATATTATTTTTTACTAGAAATGCATATATTCAGAAGATTTTTATGCACGAAGTAGTCTCAAATATTGAAATCCAAAATTCCTTTGCTACTTCGAAATTTTAATGATTAAATTTTAAATTTCCCTTCGTTTTGATTTCAAAAAAACTGTTTTGAATGCAAAAAAAATTTGTTGAGCTAAAGAATTACCTGAAAAATACTGAGGTAAATGCATGTCTAATTTAAAAACGACATTGAAGTATGATAGTTTATAGCTGGAAAGCTTTAAGTTATCTTACCAACAAAGAAAATCACTGTATTATGATCACTACACTATGCTAATGAAATATGTTTAATTAATAAATCCACATATGAGACTTCAACCATAAAAGTATACCATATTACTTATTTACAACCAGGAAAAATTCGTAAAAACACAATAAATGAGTATGATGCATTATAAATTAAGACATAATATGCATACATTTTACCAAAGAGCAGTCAAGATTAATTAGTTTGTTTGTCGATCAGTGATTATTCTTTGCAGACGAGGGCTACTTAGACCAGTACCTAGGGCTTAAAATGGATTCCGAACCATTACACATATAATCACCCAAGGTGGGATTCGAACCCACGAACTATTGAACCGAAGTCCAGACCGCTAACCATTCGATTCCCAGCTCGGGCAATCAAGACTGATATCTTTAGGTTATGGCGGACACTTTTGGCGCTGTATGAAAACCTGCTTACTCATCACATTGAAGAGTATAATTGAAGATTAATTTTTTTTTTATAATCAAGCACGCATTCCATAGGTACACGTTTATAGCGTAGGCAACCATTTACACTTCAGTCATACAAGGAAAAGAAAGGAGAGAAAGAGAAAGTACATCCATGCCCGAACCGGGATTCGTACCCAGGACCTCCATATCCGCAATCAGGCACATTGACCACTAGAGTAGGTGGCTTGATTTCTTTACTAATACAGTTATAACCTTTCGAGTTATAACAAAGCCATGTTGTGTAGAAGTTGACTAGCTGAATCCTATTGTATAACAGTGTTTCTATGAATGAAAATTTATATGCTCAATATTTCACAATGGCGCATAACTTGAAAGTAATTTCTTTTAAGTGAAATTATAGATTTATTATGGCTAAGTTTTTCAATAATACAACTATTCCAGTATTTGTTGCGTTTCGCGTGGTCACAGCAATGTCGTCCAGAAAATGACTCCTACTGTATAACAGTCTGTTTCTATAAAAGAAAACTTAGATTTTTAAAAAATATTAGTACTGCCCAATGAGGTTTTACTCAATATCACCTTCTTAGACGTAAAATCTTATTTTCATATTTATTCGAACAACATTTTTAATAATGCAGTTATTACGTTTGACGTAGTTATAAAGGCATGTCGTGTAGGAATTGGGTAACTGTAACCAATTGTATAACAATCCGTTTCTATAAATGAAAATTTAGATGCTAACAATGGCGTATTACTTAACTGCTTCTTTGAACTATGTAATTTTAATTTTTTTTAAAAGCTAAATTTTCAACATTACGTTCTTTAAAGGGAAATCTTAGATATTCTAGTCAATTATTGCTAAAAGTTAGAAGTGAAAACAGCATTTACAGTTATTCGTATAACGTAATAATGAATTCATATGACGTAATAATAAATTACATACGTCGTATAACGTAATGTAATTTTTCGTTACGTATGTAACTTCACTATAAATACAATATGAAATAATTTTCTCAAACAGAGTAAATAATATAATAAAGGAGTTAGATATTTTTTTTTATCTTGCCATGTTATAAACACAGTTATTGACATGCTTCAAAGGCCTGAGAAATAGGAAACACAATCGAAACAATCTCGATATTATTCTAAATCCTTGCTTTGCTCTTAATAAGAATTCAAATTTACAAACTGAATTTCAAATATTTTGCTATGTATTGATTTAAACACCATAAAATTACCTTTAAAATCCATATTCTGTCGATGTAATTTTATGCACAAAAATTTCAGATAAATTATTATCATTTATTAAATTGTAATCTAATAATCTAACTTTTTTATAAATTGTTATTAAAGATAATATTAGTTTGGGGCAAAAGAAATCCATTATTTTTACGTGAACTTTTTGTAACTTCTTTCAGATTCACTTTGTAAAAAGGTTTAAAACAGTTTTCATGTAGATTTTTAGGTCTTGTACGAAGTTACAACTGCTGATATACTGTCAAGTTTGATAATTTTTGATATTTTAGAAACATTCTCGACGATTTTGTATCCATGCGAGGTGCATCTTTAGCCTCCAAATACCCAAACGGAATCGGCGAAACAAAAATTGTACGTAACTGGTTGTTACAGTCTTTTATATAGGACTATAAACACCTTTCACAATTGTAGCCACCCGGCTATCTTTTTCGCCGTTACAAGAGAAAAACGAAAATGTATCGAATTTTTTGTTTGTTGTCTTCCATTTTTGAAACCTTGTACTCGTAACTGAATTAATCAAACAAAAAACCGCAAGAGGATATTTTAGTGTCAAATGTCACCTTTCCAACGAGCATAAATCTGAAATCGTTTGATAGATACCTCACGAGATATCGATCACTACAGACGTCTACCGAAAAAATAATGGATAACTTTTTCCCCAAACTATTATAATTGTAAACTTTTACCCTAAAATTTAAATACTTTAATTATCACAATACAGCGATTTATGGCACATTTTGTCTTAGTATTTTTTACATACTTCTTGTTAATTTTAATGCGTAGGCCTTATCATATTTCTTCCGTTTTAAATATACCGTTTAAATTAATACCTCTTAAAAGGAAATGTAAAAGCAAATAACTTAACAAAAAAATTCAAAACTCTTAGCTTAAATTAGAAAAAAACTTTCACAAAGAACGACGTGCCGTATTTAGAATAAAATTATTTCAAACTCCGAACATATTTAAACACAAAAATTTAATTGCTTAGCAAATATCACGCTTTAATTCAATTTAACACATTATTTTTAATGACTGAACAAGTAAAGAAAATAATTATATCCAAAAGATAAAAATAATTATTTCGAAATTTATTCATTCTTATGTTAAGAAATTTTCGCATCGTTATTGAAATCAAGCATTTCTTTTCAAATTATCCTACAGATAATTAAAATTAAGGAAAAATCCTGTCTGGTAATTTTTAATTTGTTCATTAATGGTGTTTTATTTACACAATAACAAAAATATAAATTGAAATTGCAAATTATAAAATGAATGAACTAGTCATAACTTAATTGTTTTTTTAAATGTAAAGAAAGTACTTTATATAATAATATATATATATATATATATATATATATATATATATAAAATTACAATTTTTTCAATTAAACTCACTAAAATCTCTATTATAATTAAAGATTAAAAAATGGATTAAACAATATTGTTTTTTTATTAGATAAACATTTTTAAATAAATATAGCATTTCTTAATTTTCATCTCTAGCTAAAAAATAAACTGAACATGCAGCTAACTTTAAGCCTTTCTGTTCAACGATTCACGGGTTCGATTCCTGTCTTAAAATTAGATGATTGTGGTTTAAAATCAACTTTATATGATCCGATAGAATGTGCAGTAAATAATCAGGTGACTAATAAAAAAACAGCCAATGAGAAAACTGGCCAGATTTTATATGTGTCTACCTGCAATTGCTTATTATTACTCTCATGCGTTTTGGATTAAATCCATCTACTCAAAAACAAATATGCTTGTTTTGAATCAAAAATAAAGTTTAAAAAAATCATGGTTTTCAGTCTGCGATATAAAACACTGGGTTTGTTGCTTGAATTGCATCTACTATTGGAATTTAGTTACATTTAAGTTATCCTTACTATTTTATAGCATTTACTATATATACGAGCCTTACTATCGAATTGTATAATATATCGATAGTATTTCGATTCTTTTCACCCTGCGCCTCATCCTGAGTTGTGTTTATTTTTACTTTTCCACTCCTTATCTTTGCATGAGCCCTTAGGCAAATCAATACTTTGCGCAAATTTAGTGCAAGAGGAAAAGATTGTTTCAAAGATTGCTCCATTGGTTGAACCTAACAAAACTCTGTTTTGCAACACGTACATTTTTTTCCCTTATCGTTCAGTAATAAGAAAGATTTGCAATCAATTACGGTTACAGTTCCCTTCAAAATATTTTTTCTTCAAGGAAATGATATTTGCCGATGTTCTACTATAGAGAATTATTTTTTCCCCTTTTATAATTGTTTCTGCTTTCATTTATCAACATTTTCTTTTCTTTTATATTTTGTTAGTAAACAACGGTAGAATCGTCGTCCAAACAAAAAATTCTCTCATTGTTAAAAGAAATTTCTTACGAAGTTCCTACCAAAAATTTGGTAAAATAAATCTTTCAGTTTGAAAAACGTGTTTTTGACATATATTGGTAAAGGACAAAATTTAAAAGATAAATGAAATAAGCGTATTCGATAATTAGGTTGCTAATTTGAGGATTCAAATTGATTAATTACTACAATCACATTAATAAGGTATGAGAAAAAACTTTTTAATTTGCTTTAATGTGTTAAACACATTCATACGCAGACCCCCCCCCTGTTTAGTGGTCAGCTTGATTGACTGCTGATGGGAAGGTCCTGAGTTCGAATCCCAGTATGGGATGGATGTACTCTCTCTCCTGTCTTTGTTCTTACCTTGTGTGAATAGTTGCCTAACCTATAAATGTGTACCGATGACATGTGTGTTGTGAAGTCGGACTCCACACCAAATTACGGCTCAGTTGGAAAAATTGAGCAGCTCACCCCATATTGCCAGCCTAGCTGTGTGGCACAAGATAACATTCATACAGCTCTTAACAGTCATACTGTGTGACCTGTATATAATCCATTGAATTTTAAGCATAGTTCAAATTACTATCTATTTTTAATTAAAATACAGTAGACACTAGTTTTTGCAAACCTCTAATTTACGAACACTCACGTTATTAAGAACTAGTGGCTAGTCCCCACTCTGACACAATAATTTTATCTCTTATTTATGAACTAATCTTTTGAAAAATCTTTTTTGCGAATACTTGTTTGTGATAAATATTCTTTTTGATTTATTTTATTTTTTATGTAATATTTTTCAATTTTTTATATAATGCCTTAGAATTTGATTTATTCTGGAATGTTTTTTTCTGCAATGCCATTCCAGACATTGTAGAAACAAGTATTTAATGGGAAAGATTTATTTGAACTTAGAACGAAAGTACTGTTGGTTCCTAGCAGAGCCCTTGGCGCGAATAATTTTGGCGTGGCGATAAATTTCGCCAGTCTTGATAATCGTACATTGATATATTAGGTATGATAAACCTTACTATTTTTGAAATCCTTGTTTCGCCATTTTGTTCTGTCTAGGCGCTTTTTTTCAGTTTGTCATCAAGGATATGGGTTCTCCTAGGACTTTACCCTACTTTTTTATGGAAAAAACAGCAAAATCAGCAATCAGAAAAAACAGCATTTTATACTCTGAACAAATAAAAAAAATAGGTTTCTAAAAGGAAAAAATTAAATTATTGCCTCATTATCCACAATAAAGTGAAAGTAAGAACTGTTTTGTTTGTATGAATCTTATAGTGCACAAATTCTAAATATTTTTTCTAATAGTATTTTATTTATAAAGACAAAGCAATTTGGTAAAAATAATCTGATAATAACGTATTAATTTTTTCGAATCAATTTTACCGGTCCCAACTAGTTCGCAAAAATGAGTGTCTACCGTATCAATAGATTTTGTCAACCTTGAATTCTTAATATCGAAATTCAGAAACCAAGTCAAGAGCCCTAGTTTTTAAGATTTAGCGTATTCATTATTTTTATATAATGTGTAGTATTGGGGACGCCAAGTCTAGTAATAATATACTGCTTATCAGAAACATTGTGCGCTTAATAGTGATAAATGTTGAAGAACCGCCGAACTTTTTGCTTTGCAGTGAACCCCCTAACAGGACAAAACGGGATAGCATTATATTGATGACATTCTTCGACAGCACGACCTTTGACCTTTCCTAAATAGTCTTCCAGGGGCAATTTTCCAGTAATTTAATGCTTCTCCGCATACAGCTTGATTTTTTCACGAATCTTTGCGTCATGTTCAAACTCTTTCCTGGTTTGCTCATTATTTGGAATTGTCCTCGATAGAGCATATTTGGGACTAGCTGATATGGTAGGTGCCGCCGTGTTCTCTGTATATGATTTAAAGGTGCCTGTTCAAGATTTGTGGACACATTAGACGTCTAATCAACTCAATGCCGGACCTTGTGTCGGCATGTATTGCAGCAAGCGGTGGTCTGACGCGCTATTGAGGTTGTACTGTATTAGTCTAATTGCATACCCTGTATTTGTTTAATTGTCTTGATTCTGGGATCAAGTGAATCTCGCATCTTTATCATTATGTGTATTAAATTTCATTTCAATACCATGTTCCTTCTTGGTGACTATTTTCAGAGTTGCTCAGTGTATATCAAACATTCGCTCTGAACATCAATGCCCTTTTTAAATGCGAACCATTACTATCTTCTATTGTAATTTAAATTCTAATGTCATAATAAGTCAATAAAAAATGGCTAATGTATAATTTATAAACATTTTTTCATATTACTGTCTCTAATTATTATTTTAAGTAAAAATGAACCTTTTATTTTTCAATGTAAACCATTTTTGTAATTCTCTTACATTTGTTTTTAGATTTATATTCCATAAACATACTTTTTTAAAGAAATCATAACATATAAGTCTTCTTTTTAAAATTTAGCACACAGCAATCAATTCAAACAGAATTCATTATGATTGATAGACTTTTACTTTTGGTTTTCGAAATTCGTAATTTTTAAGTTTAGTTTGCGCGTCACTTTTCACGTTCAAACTTTCGTTCGACTAGAACTTAATTTTCAAAACGAATTCCGAATTACTATAAACAAACACTCGGGTCTTGAAGGAGAACTAAATGAACGACCTCAAATATCAGAAAGCTTTGAAGGTCGCAGTTTCGATTCTCTCTAATAGTTTAACGGTATTATTCTACAACATTTGACGAATGTTGACTTTATCGTTCTCTGCGCATGCGCTTTTCGGGTTGGGAGTTAGAAAGTTATCCGAGTATCTTTGCTTATGCACAATTACCTGGGTTAGTGTTTGGGAATTTTTCTTTAGGTCCTTGATTATTACTCGTGAATACGACCCATCAGCTATAATAATTTGCCTTATTATTATGTGCCTTATTATTCTGTAGATATTTAAAAAGCTTTTAAATTCATTTCCTTTGTCAGGTAATACACTGTCAAATTAATTCAAATAGATATTGAATAATACTTTGTCAGAAATGTTTCAAAAGCGGCAAATATAGTAATTTCATAAAATATGCTTAAGTAAAACAATCTAATTTTTTTTTACATTAAACTCGTATTCATTTACTATATTATTTCCTTTTTTTTCAAAATGATTTAATTTTTTGTATGAATATTTTATTAAAA
>JAPDSC010143230.1:0-13015 GCA_026290005.1 Latrodectus geometricus
AACCCTGTCTATATATGACAACTATATTTATTACTGTATAACAACTCTGAAAAATACTATCAAGTAAATACTATAACTACTTGCCAAATATTTTTTATATAAATTACATGTAATATTACTGAATAGTAATTTTTCCTAGTGCTTTTTAAATTACTTAAATTCTGAAAGTTTTCATCTACTTCCAAATAAAATTTCTAGTCTCGTCATATATTTCTCGTCATTATACTTCTCTTCATTTCAGTGATACGAGTTTTCAAGTGAGCTTCTATGTGTGATGATATCTTATCATAAGAAATTTTACTTCCTTTATCAAACAAGTATTATGTTAATTAAAATATGCTTTCATATTTTTTTATCGTTTTTGTTAAAGCTATTACAGGCATTTCGTTTACATTTACTATAATTTTTCATTTGGAACTGCGAATTTCACAACCTTCCAAAGCTCGTTATAGTTTGGAGTTGGTATGCATCTTTAAGTTCGTGATTATCCTTTTATGAGAATCCTAGTGTTGATTGATTGGTATTTATTTGGATGGAATTTTTAAGATGGGCTTGCAAGATCATAGGCAGAAATAAATTGAATAGCAGTATTTATTCGGAATAAATTTATTTGTTAAAGCATTTAGCACACAAATTTAATAATAGTAGGAATATTTAAATCACTTTGGATTAATTCATTTTACAACAAACTAGGGAATCCTGTATTACAAATGCAAATCTTTAGTTTGGACAAATTTCGCCTAGTAAAACAGTTTATTGTCAGATTATTAATGACAAACGTTAATAAGTTAATTAAGAGAAGTATATATTAATTTTTCTCGCTTTTAGTTGCTGGTTGCTGTTTAAAGCCAATATAAATTAAACGTCAGCTATATCTGCTTTATTAATATTATTATCAACATGGGTAGTAAACCTGAGGTATTCTATAATGTGGTATCTAAGTATTTATTTTTTAATTTTTTAATTTTTTTTTATATATATCTCAAGGAACATATTTCTGAAAAACAATCAGTTTGAAGAGAATAGATTTTTTCTAAACTGCTTAGAAATTTTCAGTTGCATGATTTTGAATAGAACCACAAGAACTCCGTCAAAGTTTTTGCCACGTCTAAAACGATTGCTTCAGTAGATTCAGCTCTTTCGAAAAATACATCACACAGATGAATACCATGACTCCAAATAAATGTTGAGCGGTACTATGACATTTACTCCTTTAAAAGATTAAAGAAGATTAAATTAATTTTGATAGACCGAGGAGCAGCGACAAATGCCGTAAATTACCTGCTTTCTCAAGTTTTGAAATTTTTTAAGACTGGGAATAATTATAGTGGTTTTCCAACTATTGAAAAAATAATATTTCTATAACAGGCAGTTAGTTAAACAGTTTTATGAAATATAAATTCAAGGATGCATTTTTAATCAAATGATTAGAGATATAATGAATTTTCGGAATTTCCTTATAATTAAGTTTTTTGATAAAATCATCAATTTCCTAGGTACTTGTTGATATAATAACTGCTCAAAACAATTAAAGGATATTGCGAATTTAGGTGGATCTTGTGGCTGGGAAACTTTTTAGATGATTGATAGATGGTCATCGGATGTAGTAGGTTATATGAGAATAAATTACACATGTTTGGCAGGAAAAAATGCATTTTATTGCGCACTTATACACAAAAGGAAATAAAAAAAAAACACTATTTGTGCATATAAGTAAAAAAGAATAAGAAAAGATGTTTTCTTCAAAATAAATTATTTTCAGTAAGGGGTATCCTCCACCAAGTTAGCAAGATGATGCCTGCAGTTATCGTTCATTGAAACGAAGTCATCTCCGATTGCTGCAAAGTAAGAAACTACAATAGGTCTGAGGATCTCATCCCTATTTCGGGGACCAGTCAGGGGTCCATCTCGAATGAAATAGAGGTCTCAGCACCAGTCAATGGAGATACCATCATACACCAACGCTCCCCCAACGCCAAATCTGACATTTTCGTGCACGAACGCAGGATTATTCCTACTGCCACGATCCCTCCAGATGAAAATACGCTTATTATCAGGATGAACAGAAAATCGAGACTCGTCAGAAAAAGAACATTGCTCTTTTCAATTCTCCTCCAGCTCATATGCTCTGTTGCCCACTCCCTGTGGTAGAAAGATGCCTTGATGTTAGTTTAACACATTCCATCAGTCGGCGAGCATGCAGACGTACACCATGGAGCCGGTTTCGGACAGTCTGAGTTGAAAACGTAGTGTCAGTAGCCGATGGAAGGTGCTGTTGGATAAGAGTAGCTTTTATATTTCGGTGTCTCTGAGCTATGAACATTAAATAATGATCTTCAATGGGCGTTGTTGCCCGTCTACGATCTTGCCCTGGTCTTCGGCCTGCACCTCCAGTTTAAAAAAAAATGGTTTCCTATCCTGAAAATCAAATTTGTGACAATGGCTTGCGCTACTTCGGCTTGAATTTGGCGCCCTTCTAACCTACCAAGAACTCTCCAAGCTTCTGAATCGGTTAAATGACTTCACTGTGACATCGTACTCATCGAAACAAAGCAGTCACGAAACGCTGATCATCCTAGTCTTCATTGACTTTTATTCAGTTGAAAGTCAAATTTCATTTACTGCCGCTGAAGCAACGTTTTTGACGTCGAACTCATAACTAGCTTACGCCACAGTTTGAAATTCATAAAAAATTACATTTGTGATTCTCTTTTTCCATTTTTGGCAAATAAATTTCACTTGTATCTTTATTTTGAATAAAACTTACCATATCCTTTAATTGTTTTGAGCAGTGTATTTTTAATTATTCATTTTTCAAGATAATTATTCACTGCACTGGAAAAATTCTCACTGAAGTGTATTTGCAAAACATATATAGTTTTTTTTCTTTGTTAAAAAATACATTTGAATACATTACAATAATAATAATACATAAATACGTTTGAAGTATAAATACCATGAACCCCAATACACTTTTCTTCACCGTTATGATCTTCAAGTTACCAAGGAATAATTTCCTTTTCTGTACCCATATCTCATGAAACTACTATGCATATTTTTGCTAGGTCTGGATTCTATTTTTGATTAATGTTAGAATTATTTCGCTGTATTGATTGATTGATAAATTGTTTAATCTTGAGGATCTTGACTAAATCGAAGGTAGCAAACATTTATGAAAGAATGTTCCATTTAATGAAATATTGTTTGACTCACACGCAAGAAAATGTTGTAGCAAAACGGCTGTCGTCCAGGATATATTTTGACTTGCTTCATTGGTGTTCTGATTCAGAAATCGTAAGTAAAAGTACTTTGTAATATTCACCTCATGGTTTCTCTTCACATGCACTTTTACTTCTTTTCCATTTCTTTCTTCCGTTTCTTCTTACTAATACTTGATATACTGTGAAGAATTCTTATGTGCTATTTAAGTGACACGTCATTATACTTACCTTGGCCCAGTGGTCGGACAACGTTTTTCCAAACTTTTTCTGGGTTCAATTCCAGCAACTGTTGAACAACTGAGATGGATGTTGTGTTCCGAGTTTCCTCTGTTGCGATTCGTCAGCACAGTAGACTGTCTATGAAAAATCCTCCCAGAAGGCGATTTGCCTGGTATACGTTAAAGTGCCGTAAAGCAGCTTTTGATGTTACCCTATATGCTTTATCCCATAGTGTCAAGTAACAAGAGATCATTAAAAGCATTAATGAAATACGATTTATATTGCCTCTGTGGTAAGCATATCCCTTTAATTGTAACTGTTGAAAACTTTTATGTTGTAAACTTCTTAGAGCTTACCACATCGTGGAATAATGTCATGGATTAATGCTTTTTCAGCAGTCTTTCCACTTGAATTTCTTTTTTGTCATTTATTTCTAATTTTTTATGTTCTAACCTTCTGAAAACGGTTTCTTTGTTGTATTATCAATCATTGATACTGCTGTAAAGTTTTTGATAACGTCTATTACTTCTTTTCTTACTTTTGCTTCAATAAATCCTCATCCTGTATTTATCTAAGAAAATAGTCAACTTTATTAGTAGAGTGATGTGACTCTGACTATCAAATTGTGTTTATCGCTTTGCTTAAAATTGAAGTTTAATTTACTCGTCATGTCCTGCGCCAGCTTTCACCAAAGGACACTGATATCCGTAATGTATACTAAAGGACTGATTCCTGAAGTTGATAGTACTTCATCTGATACGGATTCTTCTCACTGAGAACTTCTAAGATCTGCGGAAGTAACTGACAGAGGACTAATAAATTTACACCTGTTTTTGTGTTATGGGAGTACCAATTCTAAATGATATCTCCTTATCTTGCTTTGTTTCATGATATTAAATAAAAGTTTCGTCTGGGGTTTTTCATCAGAACATTGTCAAAATTCTTATGCAAGTTGATTTAAATATAAATTTGGAAATGCTAGTTGGTTCTGTAAAGTCAGGATTCATATTGTTTATTAAAGTGTTAAGCTGTTAGTTCATTAGTAAGCATAGACATGAATATTATAATGAATATACTACCTCAAATTTACCTATTGAAAACAAATTTCCCGTTACTTGGACACGGAGGACGACTATAAGCTATTAATAAAATGTACACAAATTCTCGAAATAACTGATTGAGGTGGAATCTTCCGTCAAGAAAAGCTTTCAGAATGATTAATTTTTCAGACCACAACCAAGGGCAGCTTTTATATATATATATATATATATATATATATATATATATATATATATATTCTTTCAATAAATACGCCCACTCTTTTAATAGATAACAGATGCTGAAAAGATTCTAAAAATGTAAACTATATAAATAAAAAATCAATTTATAAAATATTTAACTAGCTTAACTAATAATCTTAAATAATTATTCATAGAGTTTTCTAAAATAATGAAATCAAGTTTTCCAACCAAATCTTCCTTCTTGGAAATAAGTTTCATGAAAACTATAAACTAGTTTAAATATTTTTATTCACACAGTGCAATTTTTTGCAGTTTCATAAAATTTAATTGAAAAAAGACAAATTCTAAGCCTTTTTATTGCTCTAAATTAGAATAATTTAATTTTAAGCTTTGGATTTGCATGTTATCAATATTATTTTATACAAGTAAAAGGAGAAATTTTACAATTTGAAAAGAAATTAAGAAAACCATGTTTTGTTTCCCCTAATTGGATAAAGTCGAAAATAGAACTCCAGATGACATGTGCCTCAGAAGTTTGTTCCTTTGAGCCTGTATTTTTTTACGTTAGTATCCCTAAATTGGAACGGCATGGAACTAAATGTTAGATCAAATGGAATATTTATAATTTGAAATTTCATTTCTTAACAAGAGAACGTAATTTCATCATTTATATTGATTCAGTTACGTTTCTGCAGAAATCATTTTAAGTTATATTTTAGTAAAATTAAATGTGCAAGTAAAGTATTTGACGAACTTATTAAGTAATAACTAATTGATTTGATTTTTTTCTTGACATTTTAACTTCCAAAAAGAAAGAAATTATCATCGAGCTTAATTCTCCAAGTCAAGAGCAGAGTTCTACCTATTCTTCAGCTTGGCACAGCTGGTCCTTTTTGGACCTTGCGCCATAAAACCCAACCAACCAACCTATTTTTCAGCATTTAATTTGATTAACTTTATAACAAGCTAGTATTCTATAATTTTATTACTTTTATTAATGAATATATATTGTTATTATTAGTATATATAATACATCTTTCTATATGTGAGTTTTATCGATAGAGAAAGATATATTATTAAGATAATTAAAATGATTTATACGCTAAGAAATGTGAATTCGAAGGGCCGTTGCAATTAAAAAGATTTAATAGAAAAGATTTAGTCGTATGTCTCAAAATGGGATTTAAAAACATAAAATGAAAATTTGTTTGACTAAAGATATATTATAGAACTCATGAATATACTTTTTAATTATTTTAGTGTTTTCATTTATATCGTTGAAAAGTAATATTATTGTCTTGGCTGTATTACAGCTAGCCCTCGTTTTTCCTAGTAATACTTAATTTAAACCAATTCCAAATAAATATTTTTTTTAGAAACAATAAATTTTTTACCTCCGAGAAAAGACGTAATGATTTTATGTTTAATTTAATATTTGGACTGTGATTTGAAATTTCGAATTGATGAATTTAAAATATATGTATTAATAAGTATTTGTAAATCACTGCAAAATAGCAAAAAAAATATACTTAAATAAGTGCGGTACTTTCGTACTCGTCTCTACGGAAAGAATTTTGGCCCATGCCAAATATTAACACTATGTTATATATATATATAATTGGGACTATAAATAACAACATAAAACAAGAACAAGAAGAGATTCTTACCATATATATATATATATAACGCGTTTTATTTGAAAAATGCTTATTAGTATTGTCATGATTAATAGTCAAATTAGCATCGGTAACTATACATATATAAGTAACACAATTTCTTATAGTTTCTGTAAATTTATCAGAAATTCGTCTGATAGATTTTAAAACAATTTTTATTGCTCATAAAGAACTGCAGCAAATTTTAAATATTTGTTTTTCAGTCTGTTATCACAGAGAACCATATGTCTATTGCTTAGAGTAATTGATCGGTAACCAAGAAATACCATTTACTTTTACAATTAATAAGCATCTCTTCAATGTTTTTAATTAGAAATTATTTTTAACGTGAAAGAGTATCTCGCAAACGAATTTTTATTGGAACCAGTTTTTTTTTTTTTTTTATATATATTCTATTGGTATTATTTTTTACAGTACACTGTTTTATCAGTTTTTTATTCCGCTCTCTTTACAATACATTTCTATAAAATCTGCAATATGAATATTCTCATTTTTTATGAGTGCCGCATATTAGATTTTTTCTTTTTCAAGACATTCTTCGTGCACACACCTAGCTAACTTAGTCGTGGGTTCCTGTGGTCGCTTTCTGGTATTTCCTAATTCTCGTTTTTGGCCAGGTGTTCACACTGTTTCAGAGTCCCTGAACGGTCACTTTTCGACTTTGTCTCTCCCTTTGGCAGGGGGGATTCCCTCTCTTTTCTTCCTTTTTTTATGGACTCGGACAGGATTATGGCAAGACAGGACGCAATCTGCGCCACACAAAATACGATGTTGGACAGGCTTTTCGACCGTTTGGACGAAATCAGCACCATGATAAAAGATATTGCTAATTCCAACGAATTTACGCATGAAGATAAAGGCGCCGTACGAGGCAAATTGATCATTTTCTCCAGACAACTCGGACATGATGCAAACAGTCAAAACCGGGAAAAAACTGAAGAAACAACACCTGTTAATAACATAGAAATGATGAATGATGATAACACCCCTGAATACTCTACAGATATTCCAACACAAAATAAATTCCAAGCACTGAATGGAGCACCTACTTCAACAAAAACTCCTCGAGTTAAGCGCACCAGAAAACATTCTGATGACTCAGATAAACCTAAAACCAGTAAAAAACCGCAACTAGAGGAACCTGAAAAAAATACACCAAATTTGGACCTGGGAACAGAATTGAACACCGAAAATTCTATGAATGAAGACTCCCAAGCACCCACCTTGGCCAATCCGTTCCGTAAAATCCCTCCAATAGTCATTCGTGACTCCAGATACACCTGGAAACAACTTGACAAGATCTTCACCGAAGCCAAATTGACAGGATACACAGGAAAAGCCACATCCTCCGAATTAAAGGTGAAATTCTCAGACGCCGAAACACACAGAGCGGCGATTAAAATACTTGAAAACGTTAATGTCACGTATCACACCTATGCTCTACCGGAAGACAAACCTATTAAAGTGGTTATCAGGGACTTGCCGGCCAACACCGAAATTAATGACATATCAGATGAACTCATAGAGGAAGGATTCGTCATTTCCTCGATCCATCAAATGACACGACGCAAAGATGGTGAGATCCAAAAACTCCCACTATTCTTGATCACCTTATCTAAAACCACCAAGGCCAAGGAAATTTATCAGCTACGCTATATCAACAAACTTGAAATCAGAATTGAAGAGTACAAAAACAGAAGAGGCCCGACTCAATGCCACCGGTACCAAAAGCTTCACCACTCTCAAAGAATGTGCAAACACAATCCCAAATGTGTGAAATGTGGCGAAGATCACTTTTCCCACGAGTGCAAAAAGACCAGAGATCTCCCCGCTAAATGCGCAAACTGTCAGGGTGACCACCCAGCAAACTTTAAAGGTTGTACAGCCTTTCTAGAAGCTACGAAAACCAAAACCAAAGACACCACAACTATCAAGATTACAAAAGGCGTCGTCATACGCTCAAGCGGTCAGCAGTAATGTAATTCAGGAAGCGAAAGACATACTGGACCAACTAAAACTCATAGTTTCCTACATTCAAAAATCTGGAATAGTTGCCACCCACCCAGCAATACCAGTACCTACTGACAAAAATGAAAATAGTAATGCTTAACACACCAAACAGCTTTGAATTTCTATAGATAAGCATATGGAATACTAACAATCTAACAACAAAATTTATAGAATTTAAAGAATTTCTCGAAAATCAAAATCTGGATATTTGCGCTTTTACTGAAACTCACGCAAATGGTAGTCACTCCTTTAATATCGCAAATTTCAAGACCTACTCCACAAATAGACTACTCTACTGTGGGGGTGGAGTGTCTCTGTTTGTCAAAAACTCTTTACCATCTACACTGTACAGTAACAAAACGATGAAGGATTTGAGGAAGTTTCCGTAATTACAGAACTCTCCGACTCGGTCAAACTAAAAATTTGCGCTCTTTACAACCCTCCAAACAGAAGCCTGACAGACTCCGATATTAATTACCTCTTCTCATCTCAATTTAAGACTATTGTTTTGGGCGACTTCAACTGTAAACACCAAGCCTGGGGCTGCAGAATTACCAATAAGAACGGCAATAAACTCTACAAGCTAATCCAAAACAAACCAATCACTGTGATCACACCAATGGAGCCAACTTATTATCCAAGCTTTATTGCACAACAACCAGACATATTGGATTTCATTTTAACAAACTCCGAATATAACATCGCTGCAGACGTCATCAACGATCTCAGCTCGGACCACCTACCTGTTATTGCCTCAATCAACATCAACAAAAATGACACTCCAAAAACCATCCAAATAACAAACTGGAACCTCTATACCAACATCCTTATTCAAAGAAATTGGAAATCACCCACCATCACTAATACCATCGATGCAGAAATCTCTCTCCAAGCATTAAATAAAGAAATTTTGGATGCGCACAAAAGCGCAACTGAAGAAAAGAAAAGACTAGAAAATTATTATAAACTCCCCACAGAAATCAGAGACTTCATCAAAGAAAGAAACAAGAATAGGAAACGTTACAGGAAAACCCTAAATCCGGCGTACAAAACCAAAATAAATCATTTAAATAAAATCATTAAATTCGAAATAAGTAAAAACAAAACCAAAAAATGGGAAGAAAAACTCTCTACCCTCAGCAACGCAGATAACTCAGTTTGGAAACTCGCCCACTGTTTCAAACCTCGGACTCGAACCAGCAAACCCTTACACGGTGAACGCGGGCTCGTTTTTACCGACTCTGAAAAAGCCGAGGCTTTTGCTGACAGCATGGAGAAGCAGTTTAGATTAAACAACATAGTTTCCGGCTCAAACTTTGAAGACGTGGTCAGAAAAACCAGCCAAAAAATCAAGTCTGCAGATCTGAACAGTGAAAAATTAGAACCCGCGACTCCTGATGAACTCCAAAACATCCTGAAACACCTAAATCCCCAGAAATCACCTGGCAAGGATAACATCACCAATAAAATGCTTAAATACCTGCCGTTTAATATCATCCAAGAAATAAATTACATTTTTAATAAATGTTTATCCCTAAATTACTTTCCCCAAATTCGGAAAGAAGCTGTTATCATCATGATTTCCAAGCCAAATAAGGACTTAGCGATGCCATCAAATTACAGACCAATCAGTTTACTTTCCTCCCTTGGAAAGATCTTTGAGAAAATCATCAATCAAAGAATTAAAATATACCTAACAAGACACCCAAATGAACAAAATGGGTTCAGGAAAAATCTTAGCACCACCAAACAACTTGTTCGTATCTTGGAATTTATGGGGAGAGGTCTCGCTAACAAAGAAAAATCACAAAGAAATTCCATTCGTTGAAAACGCCGAATACCTAGGCCTCACCATAAATCAAAATCTATCATGGAAACCTCATGTTAAAAAGAAAATAACAAAAGCACGTGCAGCACTTCAGCATCTTAGACCGATTATTGGCCATAGAAGCAACACTAACATCAAAATGAAAAAACTTATTTACACATCCATGATCCGCCCAATTATGACATACGCATCCCCAGCTTGGTGTACCGCAGATAAAACTACTATCAAAACCCTCAATATATTCCAAAACAAGATGCTACGCAGCCTTCTCGGAGCACCCTATTATTTAACAAATAAATCCATTCACCGAGACCTGAAAATAGACTATCTCTCACATCATATAGCTAAACTAAACATTAAATTCTTCAATGACGCCGAAAATTGCAAAGAGGCAAATTTTAATGACATTTTCCACTGTATCAATCTAACAGAGGACACTAAAAACAGACCACTGTCTGCACACTACCTCAGTGACGCGGTTCTGTCCTGTCATTTCCGTTCCAACTTGTAAATTTTGTATATAGTTATTATTTACGTACATTTATTCCAGTATTTTTCCTATTATACCCACATGTATTCCCTGTAAATATATTTTTCCTTTTTGTATCTTATATATTTCTCTTATCTTCTGGATCTATATTTTCTAATTTTCACTTATTTTATATTTACTCAAGATTCTCTCTCAGAGGCAAGAGGTGATTTTTCCCCTATGCCCCTGTATTGTTGTTTTTATTTTCGATTTATTATTATGCGTTCGCCTTTCGGACGAACCCTCTCCCCCGCTTCTCTTAGCTAACAGACTCCTCCTACTTATTTCATTTCCTTACTGTCTGATTTTTTATACACCATGATGAAGAAGTAAAAGCAGCTTGGCTGCTGTATGCTTTGTTCCCCAACATGTTTCTGTTTCTGTTAGATCTAATCAATAACTAGTCTATTATAACTTATTACTTATGGAGTTTCGGAAAGAAGAAATATCCAAATGGAGTATAATATTGAGTATGGGAGCCAAAAAGAGGTGGATCATTATATATTCATTGTTCACGCCTTTGACCAGCATTCCAAAGAGGAGCGGGGCATCTGGTGAAGTTTGTGGTAAGACCACCCAGCATTGTGTAGTGACGTTATTTTATATCCGGAAGTTTCTTGGTCAGAGCAATACATTCCTATCTTTTCTAAATGCAAAGCATTTCTTTATTTTCTGAATATGACCTCAGAATTTTTCAGATTTAAGAAACAAACCTAAAAATGCATACGCGTATATATTTAATAAGGTTCATATGGCGTACAAACACTCGCGATTTTAAGAATACTTAATCTTAATCACTATTTGCATATTCGCTATAATAATTTAATTCCCATTCGCTGGCTGAAATTTTGAAAGTTCTCTGTTTTTTTTCGCGAACTCATTTTAATGCATCTTTCATTTGGGTTTATTTTATTAATATTTTTTGGTTTAGAAACTCAGATCATTTTTTTCATTGGAGTATCGTAAAACCTTCTAATTGACGATAACTATCTATTCAACTAATGTTAAAATCTCAGATTTCTTAAAGAAATTGATCTAGAATTTCCATACCCCACCCTAACACCCATTTTACAGCCTATGCTTCTGGATAAAATCAATAGCTTCAAGTTCAAATAGCAGAAAGTAATTTCGATATAAGCTTTCAAGATTTTGAATCATTTTATGAAATACACAATCCAAGATTAATATAATTATCTCTGTATACTTGGATTGATGCTACAGGAAAAACTATATCTAGGTCTTTTCGACAACCAGGTTTCATTACTACCTTAATTGAGTGAAGACAAGTAGATTCTTAATGAATTTAGTAAAGATTATTTTTACATTTAAGATTTCAGACAAAAATATCAGTTGGATTTTGAAATTTCATTTCATAGCTTTCTTCCGCAGATATGCAGAAGACAGAAATATCTAACAATTTCACTGTATTATCTATAACGGTTCAACCGTAGCGAGAATAAGGCTTCACTCTGACGAGTTGTAGTCATATCACTGGGCTACACTGAATTTTTTTTTAAGTTTATTACATCAAATAAAACATAAGAACTCTGGAGTAATGTGAATAATTTTTTGAAATGATATCGCTCTAACACTTTTACTTTCAGAATATTTACAAAAAGTTTCTTCCGGGGTTTCATGATTACTTTGTCAAAATTTTCATGAGAATTGCCATCAATATATTTGACTAAGGTTATGTGGTTCTGTTAAGTCATGGTTTTAATTTTTTTTATTAAAGTATCCACTGCTGTTGATCTTTTGCAGAAGGTTATGGTAACATATAAATTCACTTATACAATAAAATAGATCACAAGTGCTTCAAAAAATTGAAATAATATATTGAAATTGTAACAGTAAATTATATATTTTTTACCACAAATAGAAAAGAGAATTATGAGCTAAGTTAATACCTTATTTGGAAGGGCGCCTTCTGATAACATGATGATTAAGCATAAACATGAATACTTCAATAAGCACAACAATTTAAAATACCCGCCGGAATCATGTACACTGTCATTCGGAGACTATGGATGACTATGAAGTTGTCAATAAGCTGTTCATAAACTCACCAAAAAATGACGTCAAGCATTGAGGCCAAACCTTCCACAAACTCTGTGTTCAGAATGATTAATGTTTCAATCCTTAACGGAAGAACGGCTGTTTATTGGCATTTGGCCAGCGGAGGTGATCTAAATTATAATAATTTAATTTGAAAATTTAGATTTCTATGCTATCAATATTATTCTGTAAATATATATATATATATATATATATATATATATATATATATATAT
>JAPDSC010143230.1:13115-24032 GCA_026290005.1 Latrodectus geometricus
ATATATATATATATATATATATATATATATATATATATATATATATGCAAATTTTAAAAAAATTAAGAAAATAATGTTTTTTTTCTAATTGGATAATGTCAAAAATAAAATTCCAGGTTAACCGAGTCTCAGAAGTTTGCGCTTTTTTGTCTGTATATTTAACGTTAGTGTCGCTACTTTGGAATTTCATTGGTCAAGGTAGATCTTTCATAAGTTAAAACTTCCTTTCTTAACGAGAGATTGAAATTTCTCGACTTGGCTTATTTCAAAATCCGAACCCTACTTCAGCAATCAACTCATTCAAAAAAACTTAGGGATGCTCACCCTAAAAAATTACATCAAGGAGAGAGAGAAAGAGAAAGTACATCCATGGATTCGAACCAGGACCTCCCTATCCGCAGTCAGGAATGCTGACCACTAGACAGAGTAGGCGGCATTTTGTCATTAATTTTGTATATATCTCAGTGTCTTAATTTCTAGTAACTACGAGGTCAATGGCTCCCGCTGGACACCTCGTCACAACAAAAAAAAAAAAAAAAAAAAAAAAAAAATTTCTCGATTAGTGGACGTTGAGTTTCGTTTTTGTGTAAATCATTTTAAGTTTTATTATATAGATTGAGATTTTTAAGTAAATTATTTGTTAATTTAAATAATAACTGATTAAGTTGATTTTTTCATGGATTTTCATTTCCAAAAAAGCAAGAAATTATCATTAACTTTATTTCTCCTGGTAAATAACTTAATCTTCAGTATTTAATTTGAATACCTTGAGATCAATCCTCTTTTCAATTTATCTCTCTATATTTAATATATTATATTATTACATATCATATAACTTTCTGTACTTCAGATGTCTATAACTAAAATAGTTTATATACGATAAATTTTCGACAAGCTATGCTAAGGAATGTAAATTGGAAAGATTTTTTTAATAAAAAGGCTTAAAAGAAGAGATTTAGTTGTATGTCTCAAATTAGGATTCTGAAATATGACATGAAAATTGTTCGACCAAAAATAAGTTTTAGAATTCATGAATTCCTTTTTTAATTATTTTAATAACTTCATTTATATTGTTCAATCAATATACTTGTCAATAATGCAACCGGCTTATTTTTTTTTTCTTATAGTACACAAATTTAATTTTTGAAATAAGAATTTTCTTGGAATAAAATAATTTTTGCACACCAAAGAAAGAAAATCATTTTAGTATTAATTTAAAATTTTGGAATCTAAATTGAAAATTTGAACAGATGAATGATAAAATTATATATATATATATAATTATTCTTCGTATTTGCGTCTGCCTGCGCCGAATAAACGCCATGGATAATCACGACTACATATACTAAATTAAAGCAAAAACAAGAAAAAAATTCCTATTAACTTATTTTATTTGTAAAATAATTATTGATAATGCCCTTACACGAAAGCAACTTAATTGCTTAGAGTTTCAGTAAGTTTATAAGAAAATGTTGCGATCGATTATGAAACAATTTTTATTGTTAATAAAGTACTGCTACAAATCTTAAAATCTTTTCTTTGAAGTTTCTTATCATGGAGGATCATACGTCTATTGCTTAGTGTAAATCTTGAGTAACGAAGAAATCATTTACTTGTATAATTTACTAGCTGTACGCATTCACACGTTGCTGTGTTTGAACAAAAAGGCAATTTTGATGCCTCAAACATAATTTATTAATGATGAAATGTATAAATAACATCAAAATGAAAATTAACAATAAATTAATCCCTACATTTGTGTCATTTGAAAATAATAAAACATAGATATACATAATTGACGGTAGAATAAACATGCTTCTTTCCTTGTGATATTAAATAATACTATAAACGAACTTGAATTGAAAACAATTTTGCAATTATTGAATATCAGCATGAAATGAATAATATTTGATGATTGATGGTGAACTTTATCTTAGTAGTGCTTGTAAATATACAACATTTTTTGTTTTCCTATCTGGTGCAAGGTATAACTGATAGAGTTTGTCGAAAATCACCAGCCAACAAAATGAGTGCACCACCAAAGAGCTGCTCATTTCCTCTCAAATCTTTGAATGTGCGATTGAGTGCTTCAAAAGATTTCTTGTGTAACATAAGGCATTCATCCCATATTATAAGTTGACCTGATCATAGTACTTTTCCCATCCCAGAATATTTGCTAATATTACATGTTGGAATTTCAATTACTTGCAAATTTAATGGCAATTTCAATGCTGAATTTGCTGTTCGACCACCTTCTAAAAGAGTTGCTGCAATACCAGATGTGGCAATAGCAAGTGCAATATTATTTTGGGATCTTACAGTTGCCAGAATAATTGAAATAAGAAAGTTTTGCCAGTGCCATCAGGTGCATCTAAGAAATATAAACCACAACTCTTGTTAGATATTGCATTTATAAAAGTGTCATATGCTGTTCGTTGTTCTAATATCAATTTCGGTAGATTAATTCGAACAAATGTTTGTAATTCATTAATATCGAAGTGCGTTTCTCGTTGTATATCACGATCAAATATATCATTACAAGATCTATTTGGAGCAATCATTCCCAATTCTGCCAGTGATTTGTTGGCTATTGTCAAATATGCATCCTCAATTAAAATCAGTGCTTCATTGTACATATTTGATGTAAATTGAATATTGGTATTAGCATTTATTCTACGCATGTGATGTAAAATGTCTTCACTCATACAGTCTTTATATTTTCCCAAAGATCTTTTGGATTAGCCGGAAAACATGTAGTTAGTATGATGGAAAATAGTGTACGTATCTGCCGGGAGTGAGATGTATTACAAGCATCAGCAAGTGAAATATCCCAATGAGCATCGTTTTCCAAGAGACTTAATTTCTGACAAGCCTCATGAAATGTAGCATGCACATGGCCATTGGCTGTTTTTATTTCTTGGAAAGATGTTGGTCCTCGAACATTGATTAATAATAATATCAGGTAAAAACATTCTGGGTTATTTGGATGTACAGTGTACAGACGACCCAATGCATCCGTAGAATATAAATGTAGGTGTCCTTGTACGGCTCTACCTTGCTTACGAAGCTGAAATTTTCTTGTTGATGTATTCCATGTAAAATAAGTTGGTACTTCAGAGTACAGTAGTGTTCTCGCAAAAGTATCATTTCTACATAATGTAAAAAATTCAGTTAATGTTGTTGGTGGTGGTGGTGACAGTGCTCTTTCACGTACATTTTCTGATGTAAAATACACACGTTGTCCATTTTCAAGATGTACTGCTAAATGAACAACCGTTGGATATCGCTCATGAATGGAAAATGATAAAATACGCCATACAGCCTCATTACTACTTATGTAGCGTCCCAGGTGATATTGGGTGACTTCATCGTTAGATGCAGTTGTATTTTCCACTCCAAACATTGCCATATCACTTCCTTTGTTCACGTATTTGCAAATATATTTTATGGCTTTCACTGAATTGCAGTACTCAACATTTATGTGCGCGTTATACGTTTATAGTAGTAATGGAGAATATGGTACTACCCAACGATTATCAACATCAATAGTATTGTTGAGAACTTTAAGTTTAATAAATTTTCCCCCATATTCGGTAGATCGTCATCGATAGAGTGGATATCCATCATAGCCTGTAATAGTTTCAGCTAGTAAGTCTCTAGGAAACCGTTTAGTGCATTTTCCAGCTGACATGCATGGTGAATTAGTATTTAGTGAGCCACATGGACCATGAATCATATTTTTAGAGACAATATCATGCAAGTCTTTGTCAATTTCAATGTCTGGTATTTCTGCAGAGATGATTTGATCAATTCTGTTTGGTGTTATCTTTTCCATCATCCATATCAAAATATGCGCACGTGGTAAACCTCTTTTTTGCCATTCAATGGAATACTCTCAACAGCGTGTTTCTCCAAATACATGATGTTTGACAATAAAATCTATTAAAGATTTTAATTTTTGTTTAAATACACGTGCAGAAATATCATGACGATCTGATGGTGATTGTCCAGTTAATAAAAGTTCCTTTATTTCATCCCATGCTGGGTTGCATGTAAATGTAATGAAAAAATCTGGACGACCATATGCTCGGACATATGTCATTGCATCTTGTGCATATTCATGCATATGCCTTGAGCTGCCTGTAAATGTGGATGGTAAAATGACCATTTTCCCCACTTTACTGAGATTGCCATCATTTACAACTGCATCTCGTAAATGGATGTACTTTTCAGAACGTAATTTAACTTGATTTAGTCGTATATAGAGGAATCTTTCACTTTCTATTTTTTGCATACATGTCAACAATGTATTGATGAAACAATTGTCTACATTTCAATATATGATTATCAACATTCTGACGAATCATCATTCGATAAGCATAATAATTCATAGCACTGACTTTTTTGTTAATGTCCGCATTATTTCTAGGATTTCGCATATTATTATTAAAATGATATCCGTCTTCTCCTTGCCAAAATATAATGGGATATTGTAATGCATCATATGAACGATGAGTTTCTGATACTTGCTGGACATCACCATTTCTATGATGAAGAATTATGTCGCGAGAATTAAATTCTTCACCAACTTTAACAATCGCCCCTTTATCGATCGTTGGTGCGTTGAATTGTCTTCGATGTTGACCAATAGGTGTTTTATCTGCCTTTATTATTACTTTGTAATCATCAGATGGCATTTGTTCAATGACGGTTTTAAATAATTTAATTAATTCATTATGCTGTTCAAACAAATTTTGTAATTCAGCGACAATCTCTCGTTTAGCACTCATATTCAGTTGACACCTTCTGTTGATTTGTTCATTAGTATTTCCCATAAAATATATCTGAAGATATTTGTGATCAGCATTTGACAAAGGTAGTAGTGATCCAACATAGGGATAAATTTGCTCTTGTACTCTGAATGTTGGCATATAATTTGCGTTAACGATATTCGTTTCTCCGAGCGATGTCATTTGGAAACATCAATTGTACTTGCGTATATTTTTCAAAAAATATTTTGATTGACTTGTTTCACCTGATACCAATGTATATGACGACAGACCCCCGAACGGTCCCCGACCTCATTCACTGGACTCAGCTGGCAAAGATATAGATACTTCGACTATGCTTAGTGAAAGTGGCGATAACCAAATGGATATGACTGTGGATTCTATACAAAGGGCCTTACCAGGATTACCTGCAAACATCCATTACTTAGGTGATTTTCCTCCGCTGGATAATAGTGCTGTCGATATTAACCCTTACGGAGTACACGTGCGTGTGTTGCCTGGCCAAAAAGGCCTTTCTCAGGGCCATCAAGTGCGCTTAAATTCAAATAATAGTGTTGTACTAACTAAGATAGGACAACCTGCCATCAAATCCCTTGTGCCAAAGCTAGACAATTATTTGTATATTGATCCAGCAATTCCGATCACCAAGATAGCCAGATGTGAATACCTCAGAGAGCTAATCAAAAACAGTGAACTTCTGGAGGCATTTGCTACAACGCAAAAACGAGTGATGGAAACCATTGAATTTATGATTCCTGATTATAATACCGACTCTCGCTGGATACTTACGAGCCAACTTTTCCAACATGCATTCATCTACAGCCAACAGTTAAGGGGTAAGCACTCCCAATTGGGATACTGTTACATATCTAACTGCAATTTGCATGGTGATGAAAATGTATCTAAAAATAATATGTACAATTCTGATACAACAAAAGGCCATAGTGCCACCCTTGTTTCAAGACAGGCAACCTCAGACATGGGACTTGCCACAATTGCTAAAAATAAACATTCCATTAAAAAAAGTAGTAGTAAAAATAGTAGGAGTAAATAATTACATAACTTTTCTAATGTCAAAAATATTCATCCCATAGCCAAAAATAATAATATCACTAATAATGTAAACGTCTCCGATTATGAGGATATTGTTAAATGTACAATTAATAAAAATGTATCAAGTGTTGTAAATATTAATAACAAAACTGTATATAATGTAAATAATGTTAGTTGTATTTGTAAGGAAAATGTAATTCCTATGTCTATTCCTATTGATTCTGATGTTGTTAATGTACCTACCAATGCTACCTATAACCCACAATCTGCTAAATTGAAACCACAAAAACAGATACCACGCTTAACACCCATGACGTTAGCCATCCAGGCCCGAGCACGGAGTTGAGTTGATCTCACCCCTTAAAAAGAAGTAACATATCTGATACAGATGAGGATGGCTTTACCAAACAAAAAAAAACCGCAATTTTAAAACAGTTCCCACAACAAATTCCTGTTAAAGTAAACAACAAGTTTGCCAGCTTAAATATCAGCCTGGACAACAATTCACAAGGGAACCCCATTCCTGACAACAGTCAACCCTTCCAAAACCAACCCTGAAATACCCTACATCCTTGTTAAATTTGAGAACAACTTTAATGACACAATTAAGCATCTAAAAACAAATTTTGATAATAATGTTTCCTACAAATTAAGCGTTGAATATCTTAAATTATTCCCCTCCTCTATAGACGCACACAGAAGCAATACTAAATACCTAACCGAAAACAATACAAAATGCTTAATAATAAAAACTAGTAATGAAAAACCAATCAAAGCAGTCTTAAAAGGCATACCCCCAGAATTTATTAAGGAAGAGCTAGAAGACCGAGAATTTATGGTCGAAAAGTTGTAGTAATGAAAAAAGAACGCAAACTGGAACCCATAGCCTGCTTCCTAGTCACACTTTCCCCCAATGAAATTACTCCAAAAATTTTTGAAATCAAAGACAGCTTAAATCTAATATTAACAGTTGAAAAATATGTCAACAAAAAACCTACTCAATGTTTCAATTGCCAACGCTACGGCCATAACTCCTCGGTCTGCTTTCTTAAACCAAACTGTGTAAAGTGCGGTGCCAGACACATTTTAAGAGAATGTCCCCATGGGAACATGGAAGTCCCCAAATGTTGTAATTGCGGGCAAAATCACACAGCATCATACGGAGGGTGCCCTAAAAATCTTATTAATAAAAATAAAATTAATCCCCCTAACCCTAACATCAAAACTAACTTAGTAAAACCTAATATATCATTTGCTAACATAACGAAAACAAACATTTCACAGGACAACGTAACAACCCAAAAGTCAACAAACTCCCTTCCCATGTCAACTCCCCCCTCAGAACTTTAGCGGAGTCCAAAACTTGGCTCAACTTTGATATATCGCCCCAAAAATTACGAGACAAATCTGGCACTCCCTACGGATTTTTTAGGGTTGCTCTTTCTTATTTTGGTGTTGCTAGTTTAGGTTTTTTCAGCTTTTAGGTTTTTGCTGTTGCCAAATTTAGTATTTTCTCGTATTTTGTATCATTTTTTTAGTTACTTTTTTAAAGCTTTTTTATGTATTAATTATTTGTACTTAGCGAGAATCCATCTTGGCGTCAAAAAAGGCGCCAAAAACAGGTATTTTGGGTTGGTGAGAAAAAAATGTCGCCAAATTTCCGATTTGGGGGTATATATCAAAGTAGTTCCCAAAACTTATTAAGCAAATAAGAAATTATGAAACTCATTAAGCAGATAAATATTATCCTACAAGCATTCCCAATCCTGCTTCAAATTGTCCCACTTCTGGAAAAAACTCCGCATCCTATAGTAAAAAGCACCTTTTATTTTAAGCACTAAGTGTGAACAACCAAGAAAATAATGAAACAAACTCATTAAAAATTTAAAATTAATGTATTAAAACTCCAAAGGAATCATCAACAAAATTACTAAATTGAAAAATTTTATTAAAGTACAAAATCCAGATATTGTCCTCCTCCAAGAAACTAGGCTATCCCACGAGAAGAATTTTAAAATACCAAACTATAATGTGTACAGGAATGATAGAAACAATGGAAAAGGCGGTACTGCCATACTAAAACCCCATCTCGCATCAGGGACCTTCTGCGCGGTTCCCTATGTTTGTAAATTTTTCCCCATTTATTTACTTTTCCCTTTTTTTATAACCATGTACTGCTCTGTAACCTTTTGAATAAAAAATTTTTATCTTTTCCTATATCAACAATTTTTCATCAATTGTAAATTCTTGAAATATTTATATTGTTTGTATAATTGAGATCTAATTTTACCATCACCATGCAAATAGTGTCCCGGGAGTACTTCCCTTTTTGTCAATTTTACTTTTATTCATCCTTTCAACTTAGGCGTGACATCAAGTCAATGTTATGCGATCTTCACGAAATAAGGACAGAGGTCAACGGCGTCAAGCTGCATACCTCGCCTCCCCAAAATATATGGACCACAGCAATCAAAGGAAATGGAAGTGCAGTCTAAAATTTATTGCGAAAAAAGTAATTAACCTAAATGTTTGGGCAGAAAGCCCGTTGCAGTTAAGAAAACATTCTAACGGCTCCAACAATCGGCGCCGGAGACGAGAGCCCCACCCATTCCAGGATACAAGCAAACAAATGTCTGTAAAGAAACTGGTGGGAGGGGGCCGTGAAATTAGGGTTTGGGAAGAGAGATAATCATTCAGTTATGTGGGTGATTCTTCGGACAGTTCTGGGCCTGTGAAAATTTATTGATTCATATGGATTATAGTTATCAATTTCTTGAATTTTAGAATTTTATGTTTCGGAATTTATTGTAAAACCTGTATGAGAGATACTTGACGTAAATTGTTTCATTTTATATTAAGCAATCACGAGCGCTTCACACGCCCGTATCAAATCTCAAGTAGAAAATTAGATGCCCTGCTACTTTCTAATTTTTTATTAAAATAAAAAATTTAAAGTATATAAAGATCTGGTGACTATTAAATTAATTTTAATGATTTTTTTTAATAATGTGATTTTAAATATCACTTCATTTGAGTTAATTGGACAAATGATTATAAATGCATCTAGATTTAAATCTACAGGTGAAATAACCTCAACAATAGACTGATTATTGCTTTCCAAACAGACAATTTCGGATGATTGTAAGTCGTTTGTAATGCACTTTAAAACCTACGTCCCGTTCTGATTAAGCCACGTGTGCAGAAAATGATCGTTGAGCGACAATCAAGCCAAACAAATTTCATTCACTAAATCTAATATTTACACCCCAAATATTGTATATATTAAAAATTTATGGCTGCAAAAATTTATTTTGATATAATTTCGCGGAGTATTGTTTCAAAATAAAATTATATATAAATATATCATATGGGGGAGGAAATATACGTGGAACCGCCCTAGAGATTAAAGTTGAAATATATGTCACGCCTCCTCTGTCTTTCTAAATATCAGATTTAACCATAAGAAAATTGATTACATGTATTCTAGATATAGGTCTCCAACAACTTACACGAAAATTTATACTTTACTCGTCGAATGGCATTTCTCCGTCTTCAGTTTTATATGAAATAAAAAGAGAGAAATACCATGCACAACGACAGTATTTTTTAAATTTCCATTTTACTATCAAAATGCGAGCCTATATCTTTCTTCACTAAGGTTAGTCGAGACGGTTTGGTGGTGTAAGGAGTTCCAGAACCGAAGTTCAATCTCCTGTAGGATAAGTGTTCCTGAAAACTAAACAAATGATTAATAAATCTGAAATAGCAAGAATTTATTAGTCATGGTTTATTTTATACCTGATTGGATAGGAAGAAATAAGAAGAATGAAAAAAAAATAAAAATAAAAAAAATTTTATAAAAAATAAAATTTACGTAATTAAATTTAAATAAAGTGAATATACGACATGATGTTCGTGTTGTTGTCCGACTCGCCTCGTTTTTGTTTGTGTTCTGTTGTCCTAGGTGTTGGTCTTCAACCTGAGTACTGTTCGGGGTCTGTTCTTATTTACCGCGTTGAAAATATTCTAGGTCGGGATCTTTGCTATTTCATCGTTTTCTATGTCCGGAAGATTCTTATAGAACTTGAGGCTGATCTGAAAAAATTAACTAAAAATATTATTGGAACAAAGGTCACGCATGATAGCTTCATTTCTGAAGTACCATGGTGACTTGGAAATTAACCTGAGCGTTGTGTTTTGGAGGGTTTGAAGCTTTTTAATATGACTGTCAACTGCGCCTCCAAAAAATTTGGCAGGCATAGCTGACCACTGGACGCAACATTGACCTGTAAATTAATAATTTGTTTTTTAGATTTATTTCTGATCTGTAATTTAATAATGGGTTAAGTATTGCTTTCACTGCCCTATATTTTTTAATGATTTTAATAATATGTGATTTATAAGTTAAGCGTTTATCTAATGTTAATCCGAGATATTCTACTTCGTTGTACCATGGTATGTTTTGGTTATTAATTTTAATGTTGCTGTCTGATATTTTGTAACTTTTAGTGAAAACTATTGCTTGAGTTTTTCCTACGTTAAGTTCTATTTTCCATGATTTAAACCAGGTACTGAGTTTTATTAAGTGTTCATTTAGAATTTTAATAGCTATTTCTTTGTTTTTATTTTTAGTTAAAATAGCGGTGTCGTCAGCAAAAAGTGCTAAAATAGTGTTTGTCTGCTTCGGTATATCGTTTATGTATAATAAATAGTAAAGGTCCGAGTTTACTGCCTTGCGGGTCTTCACTAAGGTTAGCGCTCTTGCCTTCGGTTCAATATTTTAGTGGGTACGATTACCACGTTGGGTTTAAATGTTTGAAGTGGTCCGGAATCCACTTTAAACCATACTTCCAGGACTGATTAGCCCTCGTGTCCATAAAATGATCATTGAGCATTAAAGAAGCCAAACAATTTTTTTTTTCGTTTAGTATAATATTTTTGCCTTAAATATTGTATAATTTAAAAATTTCTAGCTGTAAAAGCGTTATTTTTTATTAAATACTGACAAATTAGATATCGATTAGGTATAAGTTTATATATTAAATGAAAGAAAACAAATTTCATATGTGTTTGC
>JAPDSC010143236.1:0-32929 GCA_026290005.1 Latrodectus geometricus
TGCAGAAATCTGTATGTATTTCTATTCCTTAAACTTTTTAGCTTTAATTTGTATTTTTTTCCTGTGGTAAAGAAATGCTTTTATGAAACTGAATTTTGTCACCTATTTTTTTTTAAATTTCCCTTTGTAGACATAGTAGTAAAGTAAAAGTCTGAAAAATATCCTAAGTTAATTATAAGCTTCAATTGGTGCATGCGCCGATATTATAGTCAAGAATTACTGACAAATTAAATTAATGTTGGAAAATAGATGGATGTGCTAGACTATTGTGTATATATATATATATATATATATATATATATATATATATATATATATATATATATATATATATTCCAGTAATTTCAAACAGATTCCTGTTGATTTTAAATTATTTACTAAATATAGTTTATTTGTAATTGTTTTTCCCATCAAGTATTAATAATCATAAAATAATCCAATAAATTAAACAAATGGGACATTATGGGTCAAAAACCGATTTTACCATCCTTCCTAGTAGCCAATAAAACGCTATAGATGAAATCATTTTTAGGAACCTTTTCTTTAGGGATACAATTGCGAAATATATTGCTAGCTGATATTAGATATTGGAAAAAGTCTTTCATGTGTGTGTGTGTGTGTGATGGATTTTCCCAAGAGTCCTAACACTCGAAATATCGTCTCCTAAGAATACTTCAAGGGATAGTCATACTATACAAAACGAAAATAACAAGTATATATAGCAAGTTTTAGATACCTGTGGCTAAAAATAGTCATATTGTATAAAAAAAAATAACAGGTATAAATAACATGTGGAAGATATTTGTTCAAAACTTTAAAAAAATGAAATCGCGATGTTTTTTGAAAATTATCCCCTTTTAAAGACTTTTCAAATATGAAATATTATTAACAGAAAAGTGAAATTGTGCCACCAATTTTAAATGAAAATTACTTAATTTATTATACATGCTTTCTGAAGAATGGTAAAAAAAATCAATTCAAATAGTTTACCAATAATACTAAATTTTAATGTAAAACTCCTAGAAAAAGCAAAATTAGTTGAAACATTTTTGTTTTTTCTGCCTAAACTAATGTCGAAATGGATGATGAGATAGGCGAATTCCTAGATTTCTGAAGGCAGTGAGTTCGATACTTGACTCAGTAAAAGACCATCATGCTAAGATAGCATGATGGTCTTTTAAACTGAGTTAAGTTTACTGAGTGAATGGAAATATTAAAAATTCGGTAGGGTTCGATATCAATCTACTAACACGTTGCATGGCGAGGAGAAAAAAGTATCAACTCAGGTGTCGGTTTCGTCTGTAGATCATTGTACAAAATTACTATGCAGTGGTTTGAATTTAAATTCTTAAGTTGCCAGAAATCATCTATAGCTAGATTAAAAAATCTATTGGATATATTTATAAGAAATCAAAATTTTTTATGAAATATTTTATTATTAAGCTCCATGTTTCCTTTATTTTTAAAATTTTTATTCCAATTAATTACTTCCAACATCATCTACATCTGCTCAACCATCTGTTAAGATGGTTGAGCAGATGTAGATGCGCAACACCCAATCTCTTTTTCAGCAGTGTCTGGAATCGAACCTGAGAACATTTACTTTGAAAAGCCTGGCTCTACAATCAAACCATGATGGTCTTATTTTTTAAAGTATAAAAAATAAAAAATGTACAAAAAAATTTAGGATATAAATTTAAATAATTCATGATGATTCAATTTTAAATAAAAAAAATTAAAAATATTTTAAAGCAAATTCTTTTTTAGCAAAAAATAAAAGAATCCATTTTTCTGATTTTGTTTTAAATTATTTACACATGAGTTATTTCAGAGATTTTTATAAGTTATGAAATACTTTGATTTTTAACATACAATACAACTTGAGTGATTTCATTTGCTAGCAATTAATTGTCTTTACAATTATTGAATAGAATAGATGCGAAAGATTGTGCATATTCCCTTACGAACTTTAAAAAATGTCAAGAATTTTTTTACTAAACACTATTCAGAAGACGTTCTTATGTTTCTGTGTTTTCAGAATGTTATGACTCGAGTCTTTTGTTAGAATTTTCTAACCACCTGTTGCTGACTTTTGAATTCATTGTCCAACAGTTTCTTACTAAATTCCTGCTTTACCTTGAAGCATTTCTGCTTTCAAATGTAAATCTCGAAACCCAGATTGCTCAAGACCACATTTCTCTTTTTCGCTGTTTAATTTCTTGGCATTCAATTTTGTTTGCCCGATAATTTTTATTTTCTTACTATCATTTGAAAATTGCTTCCCAGATTCTGAATATAAATGGCAATTTTAATTACTATTCGCTTTATTTTTTCACTAAATTTTGAGATTTTTACTATTTATTCAATCGGCAATACATTAAGTTTCCTTTTTATTCTCCCCATATTTTTACACTCCTATTTATCCTCATTCCTATTTTATTTACATTCCTATCATAAACATGCATTTGGCGATGTTTCTATATGCTTCGAATTCCAAAGAGGAGAGTACATAGTTTACTAATCTATCAATCTTCGCGTTAAAATCAAAGCTTTATTAGTCATTTATTATTGAAATCATTTATTAAAATAAAAAAAATTCAGTTCACTCAGATAATTTTTCCTTGCATTTTTTAAAATGATTCACATAGTAGTTTCTAGAACAATTGCAACGATTTTTTTTACAAAACATTTAGAAAACGAGTTGCATTAATTTTGAACCAATATTTTTATGAACGATTTCAAAATTTGAACAACTGAATTTTCATTTGTTAATAAGACAGAAAAAATATTTTCGATCTCTTTTTCCACTTAATTACTTTACAAATGTATTCCACATTTTACTATCTCTGCTTAATATTTTAATAACTTAACATTTTTTTCCATTATAAGTCTAAAACAATTAAAAGATTATAAAACCAGTTTAAGCTTGTACTATTTTTTCAACACAATAAAATTTTATTTTTAAATAGATTGGACTTTTTACTTTTCTATCAAATCTAAAATAATCACTCTGTTCCATAAAACTTGACAAAATAATCTTAGTGATTTAAAAAATGTTTTGTTGCATATTAATCGCTTTAATTTTAGTAATTAATCATCCCGTGTCTATTAAAAACCATTTTTCAATTTATATTTTCAGTTATCATACTTTTAATCTCTCTGTTTATCATTAAATCAACAATTTTTTCATGCTGTTCTTTTGATTAATCAACAAAATAAAAATTTGACAAATTTATGAACTTAACAAATTTGTTTGAATAAGAGATTAATAAAAGTGTACCCTAATTTTTTTATGGTTTAATTATTGCAATTTTTGACTATTAAGGCAAAGTGTTTTGTCGACATTATAACAAATACGTTTCCATTTTAGATATAACGTACTAAATTGAAGTGATTCAAATAAATAACATTTAAATAATGAATTAGAACAATTAAATAAAAAATAAATAAGATGTTTAAAAAAAAATATTAATGAAAAAATAATTTCATTTTGAAAAACATACCAATTTGGCGACAACAAATTAAAATGTGTAGTGATTTACAAAAATCCAACAGTTAAAAACATTAATAACTTATTGACATATTAATATCGACCAGTTACAGCAATAAGGTAGCTTTAATAAGTATAGAGTTAACAAGCGCAATAGAAAAATATTTCTGTATTTCTCCAACAAATAAATCAATTGAACAACATGTTTTATTTTTATTTTTATAAATTGTTAGATTTATCGGGTTTCACATAAAAAGGAAAATGTGGATGTGCCCATCTTAAAAGAAGAAAAGTTTAATAGCGGAAATTTGAGAACAGCTTCCTTTACCAGAAAAATATCCTGATTCATTTAATTCGCTTCTTCCCCTCTTTTATGTGCGTTAACTAATTTTTTTTTATCTTTTATCATGATTCTAAGAGTGTTCTCCCCCCCCCCTTCGTATCTAAGAGGAATTGGATGTGGTTGTTAGGGATTTACTGAAAACTGAAAATCAATAATGTTTACCCAGAATTCTTAGGCATTTGCTTTTAAAATTTCAAATGAAGATAATAACAAATCTATTCCAAAAATATTTTGAATAGTACTTGGAAAAGAAACTCTAATAGATTTTTCTTATGCTCTGATATAAACACTGGAAAATGTATTATAAAATATTCTCTCAATTTTTTAGGTAATTTTAGAATTTTTATTTAAGGTTAAATAGCGAGAGGTTATTTAATCAGTATTAAATTGCAATAAAATGTTATAAATGTTGATCATTAATATCAAATTGGAATGCAAAGAAATAAATGATAAACTCCAATAAAATGCTTTTTTATTTAAATATAAGAAAAAAAAAAGATTTTTCATTAGCATTACTTTGGAATAAATATGTAAAAACAAGCATAAAAATATAACTTTTGAAATTCTACATAATTACGTGAAATCTATTTGCTACGTTATTACCAATAATGTCTTATAATCAAGTAAATTTCATGAAAGAAATATAAAATATATTAAAAAATATTTTATTGAAATTAATTTATTCCCTAATAATAATTTTTTACGTTGGTGTTGATGGTGTTTCAGAATTTTAATTATTATAATATTCATGACATTCTCATGAAGTTTTGGATTTTAATAATTATAATCTCTTTTTTTATTTTTTAAAATTTTATTTAATATTTAAATAATATCCAATTTATTCATTTTTAACAATGACTTCACTAATAAAATATGATTTGCTTCAAGCATTTACCAAGCCTTATAAATTCTTTTTAATACTTTGTTCCTCAGTAAACAGTGTTTTAATACAGTCTCAGAATCTGGCAATATGTTATTTTTCAATTTTAATTCCCTTTCCGATATTTTTCAAGCAGCTTTTAACTCATGTACTTATTCAATGTCTCTATTTTTTGTTTATGAATTACCTTTCCTTTTTAAATATTTAATGACTTTTTTTTAAAATATTTCATACCACCATAAAAAGTTAACTTCATTTTGTCATTTTTTGTGTGAAACTAGGGTTTTTCTCTTTTCCCTCTTTTAATTAGCATTAATTTTTCAATTGTTGAATTCTTTTTCACAAAGGTTCTGGGAACAATTCTTTTGTGTTTTGTTTATTCTTTCGGATATTTACACAAGTAAATTCGAAATACCATTTTTTTGTCATTTCTTCTAGAATGAGAAATGAATTTTTTTTATTCCATTGATTTTCGCTTTATATCATTGCAATCGAATCAATGAATTGTTATAGAGAAGTTTCGTTAAATAAACTATGATTCATTTTTGTAAAAAATATAACATAAATCAAAGACTGCATAAAATTGCAACTATAATTTGTTCAACATATTTTAAAGATAAGTAAATTTTGTTTAAAACCTATTAATTTTGGTTTAGTGGATAAATTTTTAAAGTTTAATTTCTGCAAACTTCATTACATTGATTTTTTAATTTTTGGATACTAATATAAAAAACCTAAACTGCAATTTATATCTTATTTAAAAGATTTTTTTGAAATAATATCCAATAAAATTTTTGATTAATTTTGACACAGATTAACTTTAATATGAAATAAGTAACTTTTCTGATGTATCGATAAAATTTGTTTGTTTATTCTAAAATTATATAAAAATGTTTTACTATGATATGTTTGAATCATTTTGTATATATTTTACATATTATTTTCCTTAATTATTTATTAATTGATAAAATATTTTTTGTTATGTGTTTACTGTTTACAATTTTTTGAAATATTATTACCAATACTAGTAGTATTATTAATTTTAGTAAAATCGAAGTTTAAAATTATCTTTTCATTATAATTGTTAAATTTATCGTAAATTAATTTTTTCATTTTATAAATTTTTATCCAATGACAAAATTTGTTAGTTTCATCTGTTCATAATGTATAAATTTATACACAGTAAATAATCATATTACTTGCACAACTTATTATATAATAGATCCAATTGATTTTATTGGATTTATCAATTAAATTAATAAATAAATCCAATGAAATTTTTCAATTGGATTTATTAATATAATATGTTGTTCGCGCGGGAGCACGTAAATAAAATATTATTAATTAAATTAAGAAATTCAATTTACAAATTTTTTCCGATTTGTTAATTAAATTTATAAATCCAATAAAAACATTAATTTTATATAGATTTTTTAAGCAACTCTTTTTTAAAAACTTAGCAGATTTTTTTAAGCAACTTTCTCTATAGATTTTTCAAGCAAAGTAAAATTAATTTTTCTGACTGGAATAGTTTGAAATTATTTATTCCACTTTTGGTTCCCTTTAATTAAGTAATTATTTTAACTTCTATTGATAGAAATATGATTGAAAGAGTTTATTCATTATTTGGAAATCAAAGTTCAGTTGCTTTTCCGAAAGTCTATTCTTAGCAGTTCTCCTCTCGTGTTTATTTTCCTCAGTGCATGTGTTTAGTGAATACACACAGCCCCAAGTTATATATTTAAAGCTATATTAAATCCACAATCTTATATATAAACTTTTCGAATGTAAATACAGTCACTAGTAATTTCAGATATATTAGGTTGGGGAAAAAGAAATCCATTATTTTTACGTGAACTTTATGTAACTTCTTTTGGATTCACTTTGTAAAAAGGTTTAAAACAGCTTTCATGTAGATTTTTAGGTCTTGCGCGTTACGACTGCTGACATGCGGTTAACTTCGATCACTTTTGATATTTTATAGACATTTTCGACGATGATGTATCCACATGAGGGGCGTCTCTAACATCAAAAATACCCGAACGGAATCGACGAAACAAAAATTGTACGTTACTGGTTGTTACAGTCTTATATAGGACGATAAACACCTTTCACGATTTTAGCCACCCGGCTATCTTTTTCGCCGTTATAAGAGAAAAACGAAAATCTATCGAATTTTCTGTTTGCTGTCTTCCATTTTTAAAACTTTGTACTCGTAATTGAATTAATCAAACAAAAAACCGCAAGAGGATATTTTAGTCAAATGTCACCTTTCCAACGAGCATAAATCTGAAATTGTTTGATAGATACCTCACGAGATATTGATCACTACAGACGTCTACCGAAAAAATAATGGATTACTTTTTCCCCAAACTAATATATAAAAGAAATATTCACTTTTTGACTCCAATTTTTTTATCTTAGAATCAGATTATTTTTAGAATAAAGCATTAGCGTACATGTTTTGAATAAAGATATTTTATAACCAAAGAATTATTTTTATTAATACATATGCTAATGCTTAAAAATTTTTTAGTTTAAACTAAATAAATTATGTAAGCAAATAAAATTTGTATTTAAACTATAAATCAGACATTAGTAGCATTTTAATTTGTCACCTGTTGAAATCTCGATATAAATATATTTTTCTTTTGTAGGGATTCTTTAAATAATGTTTTGTAAAAATAATAATTAATATTATAAAATTTTCCATACAAATTTTTTTATAAGAAAAAAGAGAAAAGGTAAATTTAAATTAGAATATTTCTGAAAAAATTCCAAATTTGAATTTTTTTTATTTGAAACTTAATTTTATTTGAATTTTAAGATATAAAATTGAAAATATTTGTTTCCTAGTAATACGTTTTTATGATTAATAGAAAAAGTTAAAGAATTCCAAATTTAGAGATATTTTGTTTGTCGGTTAAAATATTTTTGATTTAACTGAGTGATTTCACTTTACTCTATAGAAAACTATTCACTTTTCTTCTCAAATGTAAGACAGTATTAAAGCCAGGGATCACCATAATAGCACTTTGTCTTCGGAGTGGAAAATCTCAAGTTCCATTCCAGTTACAGTTTAATAATATGAGGTAGATTTAGTTCATGAGTTTCTGTATCTATTAATTCATTAGTCTGATTATATACCCTTCTTTGCTGTATACAAATATGGCGGATTATTTATGAGAAATGTTTTCCAAAACATTGAAATATTATCCATTATTTTATTTTTTATAATATTTTTATTCAGTTAATAATTTATTTAATTATTAGAATTTTAAGAATTATTTTTATAAATTTTTAAAATTCATAAATATTGAAAACGAGATTTACCAAAAGAAATATTTAAAATAACTTCTTCTCCCTGCATACGATGTTCAGTAAATATGATGAAATAATACCTTTTGATAAATATATCCCGATTATATAAAAATTATTTTTCGCATTGTTTTCTTTTCAAACTGTTTTATGATAAAAAAAAGTAAAATAACTAACATAAATTAACATTAAAATAAACTATATATAACTGTTGGAATTAAATTTTTACTTACACTTAATATTTTCATTAAAGATCATCGTTATCTTAAAAAACAGATTTTGAAATGAGATAAAGAAACCCTTCGATATCAGAGGCATGTAGAAATTATCACCATTTTTCATTACTGCGCATGCTCCGTACCATCACCAGTTGAGCAGAGCTATCTAATAAATTGTATACCTACAAACGAGATTCGGACAACAATCCGTACATTTGAGGGATTTGGAATGTTTTGAAATAATGTTATAGATTGAATACTGAATTCAAAATTTATAAATTCAGAGAGATTTCATTTTTCGCTTTGATAGATTTGAGTTTATTTTAGAAGCGAACAAACGCCACTTCTTCTTTGCATTTTCTTTTCTATTTCGAAATAGTGTTCACTAGTATTTTTTATTCAACTGTTCAAGAATCGAACGGAAAAAATAAAACTAGAATAATTGTTCTCGGTATTTATTTCTTTGCATGTAATAAAATTTTCAGCGCTATTTGTATTTCATCTGTAAGATATCCAGGTCGCGTAAATTGTAAAGCAGGCTCATTTTCTACTGTATTTTATTTTTTTTTAAGCGCAGCGAGTAGTTTTTCAACGCAAGTTCTTCTATAGAAATTCTATACCGAGATAGAGATTTAAACAGCTCAATTCAATATTCTATTGTGAAAATATTCCTATTGTTCTATATCCTTTTCCACCTGCATTGGAATTGGATATTTTTTTAGACAATTCGAAGCGAATAAACCAACATCTGTAGGCGTTTGTAAAGTTGTAGGCGTTGTTTCCAGGGAGATTTTACAGAAAGCGGCCCTTTTTCACGTATTTCAGAAAAAGATTAACAATTATTTGAAAAAACAACTATGAATAGAAAGGTGAGTTCTAGCTTTAATCTCTCTTTATGCAACAGTGGTTGGTATTGAACTTGGCACCTACTATTTTGAAGAGTGCGGTTTTATCATTAGGCCACATTCAACCCTTTGAGACTGCAAAAAGAAAAGCCTGAAGGTTTGAACTCATTTCAGAGGCCACTATAGATTGCTTTTATTAGAAAACTTTCCAAAAATCATGATATGCATTCACGTGGAAAACTTCCAAGTACGCACCCCTATAAACGCATTTAAGTAATTGTAACTTCCATCTCTCGTTGGTCACCGGCATCTTGTATCGAACTGAGGACATTCCTCTGTAAATAACACGCTCTAACAAATACATATTATGAGTCTTTATTCCCGTAATAGACTAAATACTTAAAACATTTATAACGCATTTCAATAATGTGTAAATTGTCTATTAGGAAGATTTTTCATAGATTGTAGGTCATATTCAAGTGACACAAATGAGGAAACGAGGAAAACTCGCAAGCACCCACTTCAATAGACATGGATGCAAAAGACAGAAATGTAACACCCATTTTCAATTATGACAGGGATCGAACCAAGGACATTTGCTATGAGAAACATTGTTCTGTATCTAAATCACCACGAGACCACACATGTTAGGAGGTAGGCCAAGGCTGAATTAAGTTAAAAAATTTTTGATTAAGTTAACGATCTAGTGATATTAAAACTTTATATCATCAATAATCAAACTGATCTTTATTGATTTCTATAATAGGCGATTAAAGTTTTCATGTTAAGCAAAAGGTCTACTGCAAAAACTTTTATATCCCTCCAAAAAAAAAAGAAAAGAAAAAAAAAACTGCTAAGAATTTTTCAGAATTTTTTTCTTACGATGTACGCAGAAGACACAATAGACTTGATTATAATAGCTATATTTCTCTGCTTAACATATTAACTGATTATAATTATCTTTTTATTATGCAGGTGGAAAAATTACTATGGGGTAAATCTTTGAAATGATTCTCTATTTAAAGGATTTCTTTACAAGACATTTCAATGAAACATTATGTGAGAAAAATAATTCTTTACATTTAATGACATCTCATACACAGCTTGTAAAAATCACGCAAACCCACAGAAAGAAAATACATCACAATAGAAATCTGAAGCGGGGTTTCGAAATTTCTTTCCAGCAGTATCAACCATTTATAATAAGATGTCATTGCCATTCACAATTCAATTAATTATTGCTTAGAAATGATATTTAAAAAATATCGCTTGCTTGAAAAATAATGAATTTATGTTTGAAAAATTTGAAGATACTCTATACTTTAAAGAAATAGGAATGTTTATTGCGATATATTTAAAATTGCATTGTAAAAATTGACACTATTGTCCGAATGAAAAACCCTTGAATGTTCCATGAGATTTATATCAAAACCATTTTAAATTAAATAAAGTTTAAATAATTCATTGCTGTACAAATGTTTTAAATATCAATTTAGGGGATTTAAAAATTCCTAGTATTTTAATTTTATGTAAAAAAATTATTATCATAAGGTAAGAATTATAGTTTAAAAAGTAAAAACTTATAGAGTTTAAAAAAACTTTTTTTAATAAAGAACATCTTAATTTAAAAAAAAATTTAAGACTCGTGAAAGGGAAAAGCATTTAACTATGAATATTGAGATGGAACTCTAAAACATTTATATTATTGTATTGTTAGATGATTTAATTAAGGTAATACTACGATAATTTGGATTTTTATGTAATTGACCATAATTGTACATAATATTAACAACACAATTAATTAAAATGAACAATCAATGCAATTAATTTGAAATTCTATTGTATTTATTTTTTAATAAAATTAAAAAAAAACGTTTTTTTTCAAAGGAACTTTTCCTTAATGGTGAATTGGAACCACGTGACATTTTTACAGCCAATTTTGTTTTTAGTGTATTTTTATTTTTCTAACTTGCATTATTTTAAACTTAATAATTAAAACATTTAAAATGTTTAGTAGAATACTTTTTCTTAAGAGTTACACTTATTTTTAATGGCCATTTAAACATTTTTAATGAACATTTAAAAAAATTTAAGTTTTTATTCACATTCTCTTTTAGAAATAATGTTTTTTTTAAACTTTTAATAAATTTAAATTTAAAATAGTTAGTAAAAGCTTTTCCTCTGTTATAACGGTAATAAATACTTCTTTCTTGATTAAAATGACAAATAATGTGTGTGTAAATGATAATGATTTACTTGTTTGTAAAAAATATTATATTTTTCCCGTGAAGTTGTATTTGTTTTTGCAAATTATTCTTTTCGTGAAATAATTTTTCTTATAATTACTAATGATAATTTGTTTTTAATTTGAGATTCCCACAAATGACACTAAGTTGAGTTTAAATGACATATTATTCAAAATATTGCATTTTTATTTATTAAGATAAGATTTTACCATTACTTTTTCTAGATGTTTAATAAAACTTCTATAAAATGTAATGGTAAAAGTTGCGCAAAAAAAAAATTCTTGAAGAAAACTGCAGATATTTCACAAGTTTTCAATAATTTTCATTTATTCTTTTATTTAAATTAATAATTTTCACCAATTTATTGATCGTAATATTTTTTATTTATGCTTTATTAGGAATCAACACCGAGTGATTTAGTTAAGCCCCTTTAGACTTTTCTGAAAATTATAGACATTTATTACTTACAATAACATAAGCTTGGTGACCGAGGGATTATATGACATCTGTTCTTAAAAACATTGGATAAAAATCCCCTTTTTTAGACATATATATATCTATTAATTTATTTATTTTATCGTAATGTTTAAGAAGATTATGGATTAATGTTTCTGCGTTTTTCGATATCATTATACTTAAGTCACATGTTTTTGTCATATATATCTTTAGGTTTTCACTAAAAGATTTAGCTGTTTGATGTGACTTTTCTTATTATTTTATTTTTATACTTTTTCTCAATTTCTAAACTTTTTCATAGTTAATTTGTTTTTTTTTATGTTATTTAGTGATGGGATTCAATAAATATCAATCTTTGAAATTACCAGCTCTGTAATTACCATTCAGTAAATTCTAATGCTATATTTAACCAACAAATCTTGATTTATTTAATATAACTATCAGTATGTATGGTTAGACTCTAAAAATTTTGAATATCCTACTTTTCTTAGTTCAAGAAAACAGTTAATTAATAACAATTAATTAATATAAATATAATTTGAATGCATTTTAAAATTTATAATTATCTTGAAATTATATTAATTTTACTACCACATCATACCATAAATATGATTATATTTTTTAAATGATATCAAGAAAAATTTGGTAATTTCAGTAATACTTAATTAACCTGCTTTTAAATTTATATATATATTACCTAAAATCATAGTTGTATATTTTGTAATAATTTAATTAAATTTAAAGATTCACCAGTTAAATGTTTTTAAAATAATTTTTATTTTAATTCAGTTGTTTATATGTAGAATATATATAGTATTTGATGGATATCTTTACAACATTTCTTTTTTTTTTCTAATTCAGATTTATTAGAGAATAATAAGGAATCATGAAAAATTTCTAACTACTTTCTATTTCGTAATCTCATATGGACGTTATTGCATAATATTTTTAAACTTCATACAGTTAATTATCTCAATTTTTCTTCAATTTATTCTAAATTATTTGAAATGAATAATTTGGGACTTGAATGCATAGTTTTTTGAGATCACATCATTTTCGATCATTATTATTATATACTGTATTACAGATCGTTTTTATTTCGTAATCTTTCTTTTTTACTTATTTTAAATATTTGCAAATAATCATATCGTTTGTGCTCAATATTATAAATCCATACATTAATAATCTTGCTCGAACATAATAACGTAATTTTAATAACATAAACGAGAGTATATTTTTATTCAATTAATTACTCTTTACTTTAAAAACATTTCTTCACTTCATTTCATATTTTTCGTCTTTTGGATTTTGTTTCGCCATTTTCATTTTCGCCTTATCTTTCGTGTTCGATTTTTATATTATTTTTTCTCCTATTTATATATCTTAATACTTTATCATTTTGTTTATATTTTCGATATCTATTCGTATTATTTATTTAAGCTCCTTCAGATTTTCTTGAAAGCAAAAGCTTTTTAATTCGTAGAATAACATGAGCTTGGCGATTAAATGGCAACGAATTGGCGTTAAGAGGGATTTAACGACATCTGTTCCCATAAACAGAGGATGAGAACTTATAAATGAGTACATATACGTTAATTCATTTACTAAAGCGTAAGAAGATATAAGGAGAAAAGCTTCTGTGTTTCGTGATATCATTACACAAGAGTCAGATGTTTATGACAAATAGCTATAAGAATCCATGGTAAAATTTTCTAAGTGGCTTAGTGTGATTTTATCTTGTTCTATTCTTAGTATACTCTGAAAATGTTTTTCAATATTTGATCTCTTAATTATTGTTCAAGGTTATAATATATTGATGGAGTTAATAAAATCATTATTTAAATTATTAACTTGGAAAACCTTAAACTTAAGATTTTAAGTCATAAAAAACGAAGAAGAACGTGGAAAAGTTGGAAAATATTTTTTAAGATGATAGTAATTATGATTAATAATTTAATTAATTCAATTTAACTGTCATAAAAATGACTATTATATCAGAAGTTTTTGATTTTATTCAAAAATAATTACTATACCTCCTTTGTGATATTTTATCGACTCATTAATATCTCATGCTTTATTTGTGATAATTTTTTAAATAAAAGAATAAATGGCTGTTCTCACTAAAATGATGAATTATTTTGATATCTACAGTCTATTTTATTGATATAGAATCAATATAGATTTAATTTAAATAAACGTAACCATTTTGGCAGTTAATTTAGATACAATGAAATTAAAATAAATAGAAAAATAGCTGATAATTTTTTTACTTGTTACCTTTGGGAACTAAGGCAGTAAATTCTAGACAAAATGAAGGATTAATTTTGAATACTAAGGAATATTCTAGATCGAGAGTTAACATTTAAATTACAGTATTTCGACATTTATTTGAGAAACATTTGAATTGAAACTTCCCATAAAGTCATTAACTTGTTTAATATTGAATAACTGGACATTAAATTCTAGATATAATGATTTAATTTTTTTTTCAGAGATTATTCTAGACCTATGAATAATGTACGTTAAATAAAATTACTTCAAAAACAACTTGAGAAACACTTTAATTAAAATTTCACAAAAAAATTAGTTACTTTGTGGTTTAATTTTAGAGAAGACGCTAGCCAATTTTAGATAAAATTATGAATATATTTTGCATTCTACAGATAAGCTTGAGATCTAGCATGAAAATATATCAAATAAAATTATTCCGACATTATAATTATAATCGTGCATAAAAATAATTGGTTATTGTTTTACATTTTATATGTAATTTATGTTAAAATATAACTTTTAATCTCTTAATAACTCACATTGCGCTGACAGTGAATGATACTTTGAATCCGATTGTAGCGTGTCTGAAAACAATATTTCAGAGCGGTTATTTTCACTGCATGCATCTATCCGACGGAAGATAATAGATCAGACCTTTCAAAATTCAGAATGATCGAAAATATGAAACAGAAAAATGATCCATTTCTTCCTCGCTCACAAATGTAAGTATTTGGGGGAACAGGTTGCCATAAATAGCACGAGAAAATAAATTCTTGAAACGCAATACGACTCTTTTGTGCGTAATAACGCAATCTTTATTTCGCTCATACCGTCGAGATATGATTCGTCACAAATAATTTCAAGAACGGAAATTGTTCTTATACCATTCTTTTAGTTTCCGTCCTTGAATTATTTTTATTTCAAATGAACAATAATTTAAATAATATGTTATAATTGCAGAGATATTACATGCTTTCAGTTTTTATTATTAAAATTTACTTCATATAAATATAATGCAAAAAACTTTCTTGAAATGCATAATTATTTTTTTTATTTATTATACATAAATTATTCAAAGCATTAATAGTGAATTTATGCTCATATATATCTCTCTCGATATTAATTTTACTTCTTTAATTGTTAAAATATTTCATATTATTTTCTGTTATTTTAATTAATTAATTAAAATAAATCGGAATCTAAATTACAATAAGTAGCTTGAATAACGACTCAATTTAATATGTTTTACTTTTTATTAATAATTATTTGAATTATTAACAATAAATTTCAGTTTATATTTATTTATATATAAATAATATTTCATACTTTCAGTTTCAATATTTTGAATTCCACTTTAGATAAATCAGTAGCAAACAGTAAATGATTTCAAATACAGAATTTATTTGTATGTTATTTCTTAAATAAATAAGTAACACTAAGATATATATATATATATATATATATATATATATATATATATATATATAAGATGCATACGTAGTTTTATTACAGTTAATTAGATTCATTGCTTAAAAATAAATATAAATTACAAATTCATTATAAATTAATCACATTTTTTATTATTTAAAAATAAATGCATTAAAAGTAAAATAAAAACATTAATATTTTGAAGAAAATTTCTTAATGATTAAAAATAAATCGAATTTGGGCTAAGCTTTGATTTAACAAACGCAATTTTTAAAATTGCATAGCAGAATTCTTACTATTATTATTTTTATTATTATATTCTAATTTTTTATTATTAATAATACGTGTCAGAAGGATTTTTAAAGTATTATTATTTTCCCTTCTGCGTGAAATTCATGTTTAAACCAATGTAATAAACTATAATTAATAAATAAATTTTTTTAATGCACCTTAATTAATTCAGGAATATTTACAGAAAAATTCTAATACTTATATAATATGCAATATACTGTTTAAGTATTATACAGAAATGTGAATTTCTATTAGCTGATTTTGTTAAGGAAATGCTTAAAATAAAAGGTTAACCAGCATAATTTTTATTTCAATTGCTTTTAAACTTCAGTTTATTTTTCGTTTACAAGATATATTTATAATCTCAAAACAAATCACAATAAAAAATCAATACACTTTTCGTAATAATTTGATATTATTGTCTTACGCAAAAATTACGATTTTAACGTTATTCAAAAAATGAATAATTTTCTTGTAGATAACTTATTATTCAGTTAAAATCTCTTACATTTTTTAAAGAAAATTTAAGCTCAAATTATACAAAAGATCTATTTACCATAGCATAATAGAAAGATTAATATATCAAGGCTTTTGTAAAGTATCACATTTAACTTTACAAAAGATAGTCTCTACAGTTCACGTATCACAAGAAAGTTAATGTGGAAAATTCCCAAGCACGCACCCTAAAAAACATGAATACAGAAAAGAAAAACGCAATCTCCGTTTCCTCGATTTACCATGGCTTAGAGTTAAAATTAGAGGATCTTCGAAGTGAAGGATTCGGTGTTCGATACTAGACATTATTAAACAATGGCATAATAAAAAAATATCTATCGGGTGTGAGCTTGGGAGTTTTCTGATTAACCATTCTTTCACCCGACTGATATGTAAATATACTGACACAACTGCCTTTGCTTGTTACACTTATATAATAGGCAGTGTCAGACATCCATTTCTTGTTGTTCGTGAACGGTTAAAGATTTTACTTTCTAAGATGAAAACATAATTTTTAAAAATTTATATTTAAAAATCAAAACACAAAATATCTTTTAAAATAAAGTCACAATAATTTTCATTAATGAAGCTATTAAAAATTTGTTAAAATATTTTTTCATTGAGTGGTGATTTTTTTCATTTAATATATATACAAAAATATCTTTTAAAACGTACGATATGTAGTTTTAATCAAATAAATAAAGTTAAGATTAGTGTTAAGCTTAAAACAAAAGCAAATATTTAAGGATAAAAATGTTATTTATACATTGAATTGTAAGAAAAAGGATAAAGTGACGAACGCGTAAAAATAAGCAATCAATTTTAAAAAAAAATCAAATACAGTTAATTAAACTAAACTTAATTAAAAATAAATCACAAAACAAAATCATGAAAAAATTATGTGCAAATAATACTTAAATATAGCAAGTAACATAAAATATTCGGAACATACGCAGATTATATAACTACTGTTCGACGAATGGAGCGCAACAGAAAGAGACCCCGTTTGCATGTTTTCAGTTTCACATTTAAATGATCATTAAATGAAGATTAGCAGAAGGAAATTGGCATCAATTACTCACCTAGCAGTCAGAAAAATTCTTCTCTTTTCTCCAACTGGGGATGAAAGCGAGAAGCGCAAGAGGACGAGAACGAGCGATTTCCCTCTGTTTCTTTCGGGATGCCAGTTCAAAACCTCTCTGACGGATTCGCGACTGCTCCCTGAGTCCGAATCGTTTGCACAGTGTCGCCACAAGCGCATCTACCGGAGGGGGAGGGTAGGAAGGGTGGGGGGGGGGGGGGGAGAAAAACCAGTCTCGGTTTCATCCATCATTCCCTTCGACATAAACAGCGATTTAGTTTTATACTCCCACCGGAGTTGTTTTCCTCTTTTTCATTTATTTATTTAATTTTTTTTTTTATTTATACCTGTGATGATGGAGAAAAAAGGAAAAAGAACATTTACAGATCATCGATTTTGAAATCTCACCATCTTGTTCTTGTTGTTTTTCGAGACATAAAGTAATGACGCTTTTTTTTTCTTAACACTTTTCTTTTGTTTTACGAAGACCTTGAAATCTTGGGATTGAATTTGGAAAAAAAGAAGAAAAGTCATAAAAAAAAGGACAGTTATAAGGGGGAGTGGGGGAACGGGTGTACTGTCAAGTGCAGCGTAAAATGGTCAGTAGTAGTTCTGAGTATAAATGTACACCATTATGACAACTTTTCCTTAAAAAAACTTTTTAAAAAAAATGCCTAATGTCCTTAAAAAATTAATAGTTTCTAAACTATTATTTAATTGAAATAATGATTTTCAATAACCTTCAGTGGCCTAGGATGGAATGTTGGTATGTTTCGTCTGATATCTGATTACGTTTGCCTAAATAAACATTTATCTCTGACGAACTTGGCGGCTCCTAATTTTTTGTATCTTGTATGATTTCCGAAAAGAAATGTGCTGACCTCACCTTTTTGCTGAAGGTACTTTTTTTCGGACATCTATCTGGGAACGCTACTAAACAACTCATTATCATTAATAATTCTTATCTTTTTGAAGTTCAATTGTCTTTTAAAGTGTCATTGGATATACAAAAGCAATTAATTGAGATTTTTTTAAAAATTATGATTAAATAAATAATTATAGTTCTAAATAATAATTAATTATTATAAAAAAACTATTTTTTTGAATAATAATTAAGAATTAAATTATAGCGTGTAAATTATTATTTCCCGCCCAACCTGTTTAGTGGTTAGCGTGCTACAGATGGGTAGGACCTGGGTTCGAATCCTGGCTCGAGCATGGATGTACTTTCTCTCTCTCTTTTTCTTGTCTTTGTCCTTTCTTTGTGTGTGTGTGAATGGTTGCCTTCCCTATAAACGGGTACCTATGGCATGTGTGTACTGAGGAAGTCGGACTCCACACCAAATATGGTTCAGTTGGAAAAGTGGAGCAGCGCACCCCATATTGCCAGCCTGGCTGGCACACGACAACAACAACAAATTGTTATTTAATTGAAATTAAATAATAATTTAGAATTACAGTTCTGAATTATTATATAATTACATATTTCTATTCACAACAAATATATGTGGTCGTTAAACTGTATAATAATTATAAAATCCTCAACAAATAATAATTCACAGTCATTTATTATTTCATTATCGATTACCATTTTTCGATTTATTTCATTGATGCAATGACAGAATCCAAAATAACATTATTTCTTTTCAAATAATTATTTAAATTATTTTAAAATAATAATCTGAAATAGATTTTGGATTAATTCTATACATCTATATAGAATCTAATCTAAGAAATAAATCGAAAATTAAAATAACAACTCAAACTTATCATTTATTTCATATATTATTTGAACAAGCAAATGGAGGGGGGGTGTTGTAGCTGATAGTTTAATAACTGAAAGACGTAACATAGCCCCACCCCCAGATCGAATTCCGGGAGAACATATCATAGATTTTTCTGTAATGATGATTTCTATATCGCAAGGGAGGAAACGTGGAAAATTTCCTAGTAAACAACCCAATGAAGTGAATGGAAACACCAGAGAAACGCATCTTTCTTCTTATTGCTCATCTGTGGCTGGAATCAAACCTGATGCCCTTCAATCTACAGTGCGCATACCTACCACTAGAACATTTTGAATCTTGTCATCAAATTTTTATTAGGAGTTAAAGAATAATAAAGTGAAATCCTTATTGGCTAACAAATTATATTGATTAGTCAAAAATATTGACTGAGTCGACCAAGCTAATAAATTACATTTTTCAATTCCTATATTTCTTTTGTTGAGAGATTTAAACTACATTCAAATTTGTAAAAAAAAAAACATAGAAAATAAATGAGTGGTTGAATTTTACTGAAAAATCGACTATTTAAGAACAAATTCTTTCAAATATTCATAAAAAGTAGTTGCAAATTTTATGTGTTACTCATTAGGGTTACCGAATAAAATGTTAAATTTCAATCAAAATATAAATTTTCGAATAATTACTAAAAATTGGCCTCTTTCAGCTAAAAATCCTTTTCATTTCTGAATTATTGAATTTATAACAATTAAAATTACAAATAAAATTCACGAAAACATTTTATGAGCATTTGACAGCAACTAGATAAATTATTAGAACAAAAAAAATAAATAGCAGTTAGTTATATTGAGTCACATATTTAGTTGATTTCTAAAATTTTTTAGTCAAAATCAAAACTATGATCATATAGTTTATATCTATCTATATTTCTTTTTTTTTATATATATATATATATATATATATATATATATATATATATATATATATATATATATATATATATATATATATAGATAGATAGATAGATAGATAGATAAGTAGGTAGATAGATGCACACAGACATGTCAAATGTTTTATTCTTGCTTTTTATTTAAACTCTGAAAATTTTTTTTCAGTCTGATCAATCAAAATCCCAAATATTAATCTTCCTTATGTATTCATTTAATTGTGTTTTAGTCTTGTTTTTACTAATAAAGTTTTACAATCAAAAAGTTTTTTAACGTATTGGTGATAAACTTTAATTTTAGGATAAAAGAAATTAAAAACAGGCATATCTGAATTGAGTTATTAAATAGATTTTGTTTTTATTTAAAATATTTTATGATTTTAATTATATTCACTTTTTATAAATAATAATTTTTTCTTCGGTGATTCCGAATATATTCTCGAATTTTCAATATATATATATATATATATATATATATGTATATATATATATATATATAATGCACTTCTTTTAGAATTAATTAATGTCCTTTTAAAAAAAAGAAAATATATTCACGCATTTTCTCGAATGTTTAATATCTGCATTTATTTTTTGTTTTACAGGTACAGCATAAATGTTAATAGAATTGAATTTGAAGATCGAAAGAAGACCTGGTTTTTATGAGTAAGCAAATTCATGGACTTTATACAGTTACGCTATACTTAGAATGTGCGTTATCTCATCATGAAAATATTATTTAAAACGAGTTTGGTTATTTAAAAATTTTAAAGTTTCGGAATAAATTTTTTTTGTATGTTTTCTATCATATACTTTTTTTTATAAATTCATTTTTCCGTTGGAAGTGTTAATTATTTTAGTTAGTCTATAGCCTACATAGCACCGTATAGGTAGGCATACTAGTATACTACTCCACATACATAGGCAACTTGTCCTACTATCTAGTCTTATTACACTTGTATCTCCACCTCTAACATCCCTTATTACAAATATAATTTCAAATTCAAGAAAACTTGATTAAAAAAAACATTTTTAAGCAGCCGAAACAACTTCTTTGCTCTTATTACTTCTGAAACAACTTTTTGACTGAAATTAACAATATATAACAATTTTAGGTATATCTAAAAAATTTTGTTCTGTCAATTGTTAATAATTATTATCTTTTATTGAGATAATAAACAAGGAGTGTGAACAAAAATTAAAGAAAATTAGCTAATTAGAACATTTATATTTCCAGGTCTTTTTAATATAGATATTATTAAAAATTGTGTCATATTAAAACAAATAACAGAATGCAAATTTTTAAAATACAGTAAACAGGCATTTTGATTTTAAATAAAAATGAATAAAAATTTAGCACCTGACTTGATTTCATATCTGAACTGTTTTCATTTCCAAAGGGTGGAATATCCGTGACAATTAAATAATCATCTTGGGGGATTCTCATATAAGAGAAGATCTCAATGTACGATCGATAATGTCGTCGGTATGTTTACGTATCTTAAGAAAACTTTGGGGGGATTTCAGCATTAAGTGATATGTATTAATGAGCAATGAAATTTTGAAATAGCTTTTTAATTTATCATTGTAGATAATTAAATGTAGAGGTTTAATCCTTAACTTTTTTTAAATCAAGGTGCTTAAATTTCTTTTCATTGACTTATAAAAATAAAAATAAAATTTTTAATAATTTAAAATACAATTATTAAAAAGTAAATATTGTTTTCATATATCGTTGAATCAAGAAAAACTATTCTAAATTCTAAAGAAAAAAATGAGAAAAAATTAAAACAATTTATACAATTTTTTCAAGAATTTTATTAAATTTCGAACTGCAATTATTTGATTTTCAGTACAAAGAAACTATGTAATTTGCTTATCTCCGTTCTAAAGTTTCATTTAATTCCAAATAATTAATTAATACACACACACACACACACACACACACACACACACATATATATATATATATATATATAATTCTTAGAAATATCATATGAGAAATAAATAAATAAGATATTTATAAGTTGCACAATTTATTTAGCGCAAAGACAGTTTAAGCAGAACCACCATTAAATAAATATTCGAAAATTGTTTAATATTTGAAACAAATTCAAATATCGTTTAATATTTGGAACAAATATAAATACAATAAAACAATTAGATATTATTATAACCAATAGTTTTACACATAGATTTTCAATTTATTTTAAATTTTGCAGGTTTGGAATTTAGTATCTTATATTGGCAGCCTTGAATTTGTTTTTATTCTTCGCTTTATTTATTTGCAATTTTACTGGTTTGAAATTTCATATTCAATGATATATTTAAATTTAATATTTTTCTTAGTTATTTTTTGTGTTATTTCTTCAATTTATAAAACATTTCGGTATGGCTTTGGAGTCTAGGAGTTTGATTTAGATATTAAAAATTTCGAAAAATAGTTTTTTATTCTTGTGCTAGATTAGAAGACACCTGTAGTCACTAGAACAAAGGTAACACAAAGGCTGATAACAAAACTGAAGTAGTCACAGTAAGTCTATAAACTGTTCATATTGTGCGGATCTGTCTTATTATTATTATCTCTTTTATTAATCTTAATTTTTCTTAGCATTAAATTCTACTTTTACAAAACGGTTAAGTTAACAATCTGGTTGTAAGGTTAATTTATCCTTTCATGAAGGCATTCCTTTAGTTTAAGATACTTAATTGTATCAGTATATATTTTAGATTCATTTCATTTAAATTCAACAATAGTTTGCTGACGTTTTTAATTTAAACTTGTTACTAAATCGAAATTTAAATTTGAAAATTTATTAAATTTGAGTTTAAAATATCGAATTAAGGAAAATGGATCATTATTGATATGATAATGAATATTTATGAGGATTCCATAAATACACCCTCAGCGAAACTACAATATACGTGCATTGCATTAAGAGCACAAGAAGTTAAAATTGGCAAAAATCTTCATAAATCAGTTATTTGAATTCACATATTTAAATTTTGGATAAATCAGTTAAAAACAATAACTTATTAGCTCTATCATAGATTATAGGGACTAAAAATGAAATTAGAATTTATTTTAAATAAAAAATATTATTATTGGTAAATTTTATTTATATTTTTCTGTTTCTAATTTTTAATAATTTTATCAATATAATATCATTTTTTCATCTTCGTTTCTTGTTTATTGTTTTAAGTTTTTTTCTCAGATATTGTACAGTGTAAACATTTTTAAATATGGATTAAAAAAATTCAAACAATTTCATTTTTCATACATTTTTTACTTATAACATAATTTTAGAAAATCTGATAGAATTTTCACAAAACAGTAAAATATTTTTTTTCAGAAACTAATAAAACACTTGGTGCATATTTTGTCTTAAAAAAATATTTATTATTTTTTCTCTCCACAATATCAAAATTATTTTTTTGACAAAATTTTAGAGTTGAGTTAATGGCATTTTGATGTAGTCTAACTATGTTAAAACAACAAAATATGAACACATTTTTTAATAAGTCAAACAATATATTTTCATTTATAGAAACAATATTAACGTTAAATAATGTACTTTAAATACAGATTTTGTTTCTTAAAAGACAATCTAGTTGAATAATAATTAAAGCTCTGTCCTTTGGTTCAAAAGTTCTTGGGTTCGATTCCTTCCTTTGGCTTGGATTGTTGTAAAAGTTAAAAATACACAATAAACGGTAGATCCTTATGTGTAAAATGAGCGTTGAGGTTTAAATCAAGCCATCAGTTCATTAAATAAAATAACTAGTAATAAACTAATTTAATTGCTGAAAATTTAATTTGAACTAGAAACGCTTTTTAAACTGCAATTTGAATGAAATACATACAGACTTAATAAAATAACTTTTATATAATCCTGAGACTGAATAATATTTTCATTTTGTATCTTTCATTAAAGTTTAAAATAATATACATTTTATGAACCCAATTAACAATGCTAATTATTCTTAATAGATCACTCTTGTTAATGTCCATTATATCATTTTATCTAATCAATCTAAAGCCTAAAGCTGATGTGGCAGTTCTTAGGCTTTATAATCAGCAGATTGTTGGTTCAATTCCTATCTATTCATGAATGTTACTTATCAGTCCATTTAAATAATAGTACCCAATTCTAAAACAATAAAAACTACTATTTTGCGACAAAGAATCCAAACCTATGTATAGTGTATTTATCGCTCAGCGGTTAGTTTTGGCACACAAGTGCTAATTAGATCGGGATTTTAGGTTTAAAGTGGATTCCTAGTCACTAAACACACATCTTAGTCCAAGGTCAGATTCGAACCCATAAACCTCAGTGTGCTTACCATTTAGCTACCATATCGGGAATTCAAACAAGGGAGAAAATTAAAATTCTAATGAATTATTTCATTCAATTGTTATTGAAATATAGATACATTTCAAGCTGAATTTAACAAAACGAAAAAATCACTTTCCTATAAAGAAAATCTGTGGCTCACTTCAATTTTCTCTATTATATGCGCTTTTCAATTTATAGTTTACCCCTTTAACCAAAATTATAATTCAATCAGAGAAATGGTGTGATAATATTAACAGCACCAACACTTAGAATTTGAAGCCCAACTATCATCAAGGGGTCTTTTAGCAGACCTTCAGTTCCGCATTTAGAAAGGAGCAATTGTCTCCTCCTCCGATTACTGAAGCCATTAATTACCTCCTGCCAAGGATTACTAATTCAATATTTCTTCAAGAATTTGATATTTGCTTTGAAGATGAGGAGCACAGTTTAGTTAATGAATTGAGAAGGATGGAGATATTATTAGGACTTTCCATTTTGAAGAATTGTTTATCAGGCTCAATAAAGAAATGAATTTGCTAACTCTTCCTGAAATATAGCTTAAATACGGGTCCTTATATAGTTATGATTAAGTTGTTTACATTGGTTATGATATTGTACGCAAATATATTACGAAATGTATGCCAAATGCTCATTTATAAATATTTTTGAATGCATATTGAATCTTCATTCTGTTATAAACCACCTGATTTATATTATCAAATAAATATAAAAATGTTTTAAGAGAATGTACTTTGACTAACCAAATGGCTGGCATTTTTAGTTTTCAAATATTCAATAAAAGAATCAAATTTAATGTCATCAGAAATAAAATTGGTTTCTACACTGAACAAATTTTATTTCTGATGATATTAAATTTAATTGTTTTATCAAACATTTTTATTTTAACATGAAGACTAACAACGTCAGCCATTTGGTTATTTAAAGCGCATTTTTTTTTAAATATTTTTTAAATTTTGAAGTTGTACTGTCCAATGATATAATGAGTTGTTTGGAATAGAATATCTCAGGTTCAATCCTAGCAATACTTTTAATAAGACATGGGAAATTTTTTTATACTTTAGTTGACATTATAACAGAAGGAGGTCTTATTAATGGGTTTCAACGTCCAGCACTTTATTAAATTGTAGCATATTAAATTGTAGCTTTATTAAATTGTAGCATACGTCCAGGGCTTTATTAAAGCATAGAAGACTTTTATTAAATTGTGGGCCATTTTACATATTGCAAAGAACAAAACCCGTAAAATTTAGAAGGACCCACAATAAAAGGCGTACATGCAGGAATACAATATTTATATCTCGTTGTTCAACAATGACTGCAGCCGAATCTTAGTGATAATAGAATATTTTATTTCGTATTACCACTAAATTGCGGAGAGCCAATAAAGAGATGTTGATTTTTTCTGCATTATTATGTACGTAATAAGGGGTCGAGAAATTTCTAAGTCTTGTGAATACTATTAGATATCTGTAAAAAGTATATCAGTGAGTCAGTATGCCATAAATATTTAAAAAAATCCTTAAGCTTCTATGCAGTGTCAAATCATAGTTCTATTGGTTTCGTGGGTGCGATAACATACTTAGAAAAAGCATCGTTATCGCTACTGAAAGATAATGGGTTCTATACTCGACACAGAAGATCTATTAGAGTTCCTTATTGTGACTGGGATATGTATCGTTGTCACAATTTTTCTTAGAAAAATTACATTTGAGGAGGCAAGCTGTCCTATTTTATAAGACGTCATTAATTCCGCTTCTTGTAAGGTAAAAAGGTAAAATAATCGTAATGACCAGTCACTAAAAAAGACAAGAATAATTCGTCTTCAACCATATGGCTACCTGCTCTCGGTATTTAAATTAGAAGAAAAACTAAGTTAGTAACTTCAATGGTGAAATTGGAGATTAAGAAGAGAATATATGAAATAGTCTTGCTGAATCAAATTTTAAATAAAATGGATGCATAAAATTTATTCATCAACAAATATAAAATTTATTTTAATAGGAAAACAATAAAAAAAACTTCTATTACATTTTCCTTTTATTAATTGTTAAAACAGCCCTATTTTAAAACGGATAAGAATACTTAGACAATTATTATATTAAGTTAAGATTATATTAAGTTTACAAAGACAGATATTAAGAATACTTTAGATACATATTTATTTTTAAAATGAACACTTTATTTGGAATCCAGAAAACATTAGGAATTCTTGTAATATAATTCATTTAGTTTGCTATAACTTTTGCACTGGTTTGTATATTTCCATGGGTTTTAAAATGATTGTTTACTTTTTGTAGTCTTTTTACAATATTCGTTTTCTTTATGCAAATAAAGTTTTGACTTTTTATTGAAAAAATTATTTAAGATTTTTTAACTAGGAAATTTTAGAAAAGACGTATTTCATTATTATATGCTTTAAATATTTTTATTTTTGCTGTTATAAAAAATTTCCATTCTTATTTTGGTAATAATTTTAAATCACGGTTTTTTATTTAATTTTATTTAATAAGTAATATGGAATAGGTGCATAAAATTTTTATTATTTATCACATAAATAAATTTTCATAAATATTCAAAATAATAAACTTGAGTAATAGCAAGATAAAGAAAAAGAAAGGTGTCTACCAGCAAAATGATTAATTTCAATCACGCCTAATCGCGCTAAATTGCGCCTAATAAAAACAATAACCAATTCTGTAATTACCTCATTAATTGAAGATTTATTGACAGAGAGTTCCATTGTAAACTTTTCTTCACATGTGATGGATACTATATACAAATGAACTAATGTTTTGAAAAAAGAATATAAAAAACATGGGTCATTAAGTAAATAAAATCACCACATCCATACCTGTTTCCAAAATACATGAATAGAAGAACGAAACACTAAGCCAAACACAAGTAAATTAGGCCTTATAAAATGAAATATATATATATATAATGGAGAAACCACACAAAAAGCCAAGATATATCTCTCAAGTCAAAAGTACCGCCAAAATTCCAAATATTTTCATTATAAAACTAAAGAATTAAGAAAAAGATAAACTAAATGAAATATGATACCAAATCTTCCATTATATTAAGTATAAAAAGAAACAGATATGTTTGAAATGCTTCTTATAATTCAAAAATCAAATAATCATCAAAGACATTTTCTCCAATCTTAATAAAAATTTAAAGGTTAAAATATACATAACCATTAACTTTCGTTTATACTTAAATATTTCCAGAATTCCATTACAAATTCAAAACTCCAATTTCATAAAAGTCGTTTTCATTTTCAAAATAATTCCAGAAAATTTTCTTATGATGAAAAGTTAATTTGGAGGGATTAAATATCAGTTCTTTGAAAATTCACATCAAAAGATGGCAATACACAATTTCCTGCTTATATAAGTAACAACTGATTTATAGAAATATAATTCGCTAATGTGTCTCATTTCTTAGAATGCATTTGATATCAGGAATACTAAAATCCCCCCCCCCGTAAAGTTGAATGATAGAGATTAAATATCAGTTCTTTAAAAATTGTCATCGAAAGTCCTCGGTAAACAAATTGCTATTTCTCAAAGTATTCATCGGTTTATTGGGACTTAAAGCGCTAATGTGTTTCCTTAATTAGAATGTATTTAATACCGTCAATGCAAAATGATAATGCATTCGTTTTTTTAAAGTAACAATGCTTTCAATTAGCGTTGCTGAAGAAACGTCTTTGAAGATTACTACTCTTGTTTGATTTTATTTACTTCCTATATAAGCTGGTTTCCATTAAATTTCCAGTAACTAAAAACCGAAATTGACTTGGTTCTGAGAAATTTGGGAGTACATATTGTAAAAAATAAAACTAAAATACGGCTAAGTACGTAGAAATAATATACTCTTTCGTGGAGTGATGCATGTTTTGAAAATATATAGTACTTAGCAATTTAAAGCTATTGTAAATTTTCCCCCTACGATGTATTCTTAGAATTCTCGTAGAGAAAATATTTGATCTCGCATGTTTTAAGAGTGGAAATTCCTAAAATTTCTAATCTTAAGCGGATAGATGTAAGCATGCAGAAAATAAAAATTTAATATGATCTTCTTGTATTAAGCTGTTATTTTTAGAGTAGGAGGTTTCCAGTTCAATACTATTTACCGTATGGATATTGCATTTTTGATTTCTTTTCCTACATCTGTTGGAGTATACGCTTGAGAGTTCAATGCATTTTCCTCTTTTACAAATTATGGGTATTCTTCAGTATCAAATTCAACACCTTTCAACCATTTCATTGCTTTTAATGTTTCCTAGCTCAGGTGTTGGCCCCGTCATTTGGTCATGTTTCTTAATTATTGAACATTTTATGATAGGATTTTAACAGCCCAATCACAAAAAGGTATTTCTTTTGCGATCTTTCTACAACATCTTGCATATTTGTTATATTCAGCTACATTCCCTTCTATGTTGAACTCTTAATTAATTTAAACTTAAATTTTTTAGCTCAGAAAAGCTCAAAAAAGTGGTATATATTATAACAAAACTTGCTATAACATGTAAAATGTTGCTAAAATAATTTACATCTCTTTTTTTTCAATGAAAATTAAAAGTGGGTGTTTTAGAGTTATTACACCACTGCTTAAAAGATCGAAACTTTTCATTCAATTTGAAGCTACTTATATCAAAAACTTCAACCAAGAACTCTGGCCGAACGTTTTGAACGTTAAATAGCCAGAACTCTAACCTAGTAGAAAAGTGTTTTATGGAGTGGAAGATTCTGTGTTCGTTTTCAGTCAATGGTTGTAAAACAGAAGATTGATGTTGCTGCCTGCATGAATTTCTATTGGGATGTGAGTTTTCAGAATTTCCTCCTTTGTGATTTATATATAATATATAACATTATGCTTATATTAATTATAAATATATAATTTGCAAGATATAAGATAATGCCTAATAACTGTATAAAATTCTCACAAAAAACAATAACGAAGTGGTCTACACGTCGTACAACATTCATTGCTAGGATATCAGATATGTGGCTCAGTATGAGGAGTGTTCCCGTCTTCAAAATTGAAGGTTCTAAGTTGGATTCTAGCTACTGTTGAAAAATATGTGTTGGTTTCATGATTTTTCCATCTATAAAAGAACGAATGGTACGGATTTTAATGATTTTTCTTTTCCCTTGCAATTTGTGAATATAAGCCATTATCTGTGAGAGCCTTGTTGATTCTCGAGAGAATATAAAAATGTTTTGGGGGGAGTCACTTACAAAATAGAGCCCAATAACTGTGATATCATGTTCAGGGGCAATGAAGGGTTATAGGTTCGCTGTTATTTAACAAAAAGGATCGATGAGGCGTTTCTTCCATTGTCATGCTTATTTGCCAAGGTTGTAGTTGTTGCACTATCAAGTTTTCCTGTACCTATCCCTGAATTAGGATCTACCAGTTAGTATTTGTCGAGGTAGGTGATTCAGAGTTTTCATCATCTTCTTTCTCATAACACGTAAATGTACTACTCCCATATAAAATCTTCCTCAAAAAAAGAACATGCAAACAATATTGAAATGTTGTCCTCAACCACTTTGCCGTGGCACTTTTATGTGCCACCAAATTTTAGAATTGTCTATAGTAAAACTATTGTGCTTTTTCTTACTACGAGTAAAATAATAAAAATACTGTTGCTTTTGTAATGCATATTCTAATACATTCAAAATTACTATCAAAAACCATTTTACACAGTATATTGGTAAGTAAACAAATTTTAAAATTATCTTTTTCTTTGTGTGCCGCTAAGTTTTAAAATCGTAGTGTGCCGTAGCAAGAAAAGGTTGAGAATCTGTGCCTTAGAATAACACTCCCTGATAAGCTGATACGGGTTGCCAAAACATAAAATATATTAGACAATCTTATTATTTTTTAAAAAAAATAAGAATATTGAACATTATTATGAATTGCAAATCGATGCATGCCAAAAATTAATTTGGGAATTAATTTCTAAAGGATCTTCTGGAAAATGTGTTTGATATTTATCAAATTACCCATGCAAATTAAAACAAAAAGTAATCATCTTCTTTTAATTAAATTTATGTTTAATTTAAAAATTTTATTTGACTATTAATTAGCTAAATTAAATTATATATTACTTATTTTATAATAGTTATAATTAAATTGAATTTAAAAAAATGAAAAGTGTAAAATAAAGCAAACAAACCAAACTCTAAGGCTTTTTAGAAAATAAATGATTTAAAATTGAATATTTTTCTTCAGAATTTAGTTAATACAGATGGCAGCAGATATTTAATCTCCCCATCTCGGCCACCTATCGCTAATGCAAGCATTTATTCATTAAAAGACATGGCCAACAAGGTCACACCATCCATATAAACAACACGCTGTAGATTCCTATTTTTAACAGAGAATACTCATTAAAAAATACTTATCAGGGCCGCTAAGCTTGAATTTTTCCACAAAAAATAATCTCAACTCATTTCAGCTCAATTCTAGCGGTGAAAAACTGCTTAGGTGTGATTAAAACAGTTGTTCCGGCTGCTGGAGTTGAAAATAAAATTTTAAGCCGCCACGCGGGTGAAAAAGAAATTTTTTATTCAGAGATTAATTTAGCTGTAAATATTTTACCACGCATTATGTTTTTTGTGTTCTGCTGCATGGATTATTTATTTTTTGAAAAAGATTCTGTATTTAAATAAATAGCTTTTCAATTAAAAAATTTTGTTTTCGTTGGATGTGAATTGAGTTGGGTAATTTTTTTAGTAGTATAATCATTATATAAGGTATATTTTTAAAGAGAAATGCTGGTATGGAGTCTACACTTATGTTTATCCACTATAATTATAGATGACTAAATATTGAAACTACCCAACCAAGAAGATATGTCATTTGAATAAAAATACAAATATTAGTTTGGGGAGAAAGTTATCCATTATATTTTCGGTAGACGTCTGTAGTGATCGCTATCTCGTGAGGTATCTATCAAACAATTTCAGATTTATGCTCGTTGAAAAGGTGAAATTTGACACTAAAATATCCTCTTGCGGTTTTTTGTTTGATTCATTCAGTTACGAGTACAAGGTTTTAAAAATGGAAGACAACAAACAGAAAATTCGATACATTTTCGTTTTTCTCTTGTAACGGCGAAATAGATAGCCGCGTGGTTAAAATTGTGAAAGGTGTTTATCGTCCTGTATATGACTGTAACAACCAGTTACGAACAATTTTTGTTTCGTCAATTCCGTTTGGGTATTTGGATGCTAAAGATGCACCTCGCATGGATAGAACATCGTCGAGAATGTCTATAAAATATCAAAAATTATCAAACTTGACAGCATGTCAGCAGTCGTAGCTACGCACAAGACCTAAAAATCTACATGTAAACTGTTTTAAAACTTTTTACAAAGCGAATCTGAAAGAAGTTACCAAAAGTTCACGTAAAAATAATGGATTTATTTTTTTCCAAACTAATATGAACAAATGCTATCATTTTTTCATAGTTTCATTACAAGGCTAGTAACATTTCATGAAAATTCCGATATATCGAACATTTCGAGGGAAATAATTGTTGTAGATAAATTCATTAAGGAATTGTTGAATCTATAACTTTACAACATTTAACATAATATGTAGTGTAAATGTGGAATGTTTTAATAGGGTAATGGATAATCTAACAGCCCAAGACCATCATAAGTTATTTGTATATCCATCACGTGCTGCTTTACGGAAGTATTTTATAAGTATAATGACATGCCTTAGAGCATTGCAAAGGTGGAAACCTGGAACACTCCCAAGCACTCACCTAAATATATGATTGAAGAAACGTATCAATGTTGAGCAATATATAGATTTGATGCCAGGAGTTTATACTCCCAAAAACATGTTTTGACAGTATATAGTTTATGTGCAGCCTGAAACACAGAATGCTGTACATTAAATATAGTTGTTGTCGTCATGGATATTCCGTGTGTCATCTTTGAAAACAAAAGGTGCCAGTGGCCTGATTAACATACAGGATGTACAAATTAGTCTTTCAATACTACAAACAGCACATTGATTATAATCGTCAATCAACTTGAAGAGGAGATTCCCGAATTTGTAGCATTCAGGGAATTTCTTAAATGGTGAAGCAATGATTATTCGGAAATCATACTGGTTATGTGGTCTTACGAAAAAGAGAAATTTTTATGCGTATTTCCCAGTGTTATCACCAACATATGTGCGCGGTATCCAACTCAGAAAACTGCTTTGGTTCCAAGAGAAATGCTTACAACGAAAATGCTTCAAAATATTCCCTAAGCACCATTCATAAATCTGTGCTTTGAAACTTTTAAAGTTCTCAAGCATTTCTATATATTGCACAATTGAAAATATTCATTTTAATTTTTAAAACCTATGCCTTCAATTAACTATAAAGACTTTTCATGCAGTACGTTACAACATTTAATACATTAGTTTGGAGAAAAAGAAATCGATTATTTTTTTGGTTGATGACAGTAGTATTCTATAAATCGATTATACAATTTCAGATACA
>JAPDSC010143236.1:32939-45627 GCA_026290005.1 Latrodectus geometricus
TTTTGAGATTCGGAAAGTCGGCGCAAAATGTTTGCTTGTTCTTTATTGAGTTATTTAATTTGCTTTTGAGCTGCTATATTAGTGTATATGTTAGAGAGAGTATCACTCACAAATATTCAATTTTCAGTCAAACTTTTGAATCAATTTGTGACATGACATCTGATCATAACGTAAGATATCACCATATGTCACAAGTAATTACTAATACGAATAATTCATGAATTTCTATTGATAATACAATTATTAAAATATAAATGTCAATATAGACATAATGAAATGCTGTATTATATATTGTATTCAGACTAGTATTATAAATATATATATATATATATATATATATATATATATATATATATATATATATATATATATATATATATATATATATATATTATTAGTTTGGGGAAAAAGTAATCCATTATTTTTTTGGTAGACGTCTGTAGTGATCGATATCTCATGAGGTATCTATCAAACAATTTCAGATTTATGCTCATTGGAAAGGTGACATTTGACACTAAAATATCCTCTTGTGGTTTTTTTGTTTGATTAATTCAGTTACGAGTACAAGATTTTAAAAATGGAAGACAGCAAACAGAAAATTCGATACATTTTCATTTTTCTCTTGTAAAGGCGAAAAAGATAGCCGGGTGGATAAAATTGTGAAAGGTGTTTATCGTCCTATATATGATTGTAACAACCAGTTACGCACAATTTTGGTTTCGTCGATTACGTTAGGGTATTTGGATGCTAAAGATGCACCTCGTATGGATATGATATATATATATATATATATATATATATATATATATATATATATATACTACAAGTATAAATAAATTTATTTGAACTTGAGTGGGTGGTTAATAAATAAACAGTTGAAAATAGAGATATGAAATAATAGTAACAAGTGAAAAAAAACACTCACTTACTAATATGAAATGAATATTAAATGGTAAAAAATAATAAATACTAATATGAAATTTGAATATTAAATGGTATAAATAGAACACTGTAAATTTTGTACGTAAGAAAAAAGTACATACACTGTCATCTTCCTTAGCGGATAGTGACAAAGCAGTAAATTGGAATATTTATAACTGTTAATGAAAGTAAAAAGACGTCCAAATGTTATGCAATGGCATTTTAAAACAATACAAAAAAAAAAAGAAAAATTGTAAATCAATGAGATATAAAACAAACGATACAAAAATGTGATTGTAAAAGGTCAGTAATAAAATTGCTTTTTCAAATAAAAATGAATTCAAAATTAAGTAATTCGTATTTAAAGGATATTTTAAATAACTCATGATTAACTTGATTAATAAATTATCTATGAAATAATATCGAAAATTTGATGCGTATTTGAATAGAATCAAGCGCACACATTACATAACATTTTAAATTTAAAATTAACATCAAATTCTTGGATAGTTTTTCTGTAGTTTAATAACTAAGCCTTATTTTTCTTTTATAAGCATAGATTTACTTTTAAAATAATGCCCGATGTAAGTCCTTTGGGCTTTATTATTTAAATTGGTGCTATATTTTTGCAATTTCTTTTCTTATATTTTTCAGATTATTGCAAATATTTTAAACTCTAGTCTATTCATTAAATATCACATTTCAATAGATTTTAATAAAAATGTTTGAATTTCATTATTAATTTAATAATCATAAAATTGAAACCATTTTTTATTAAATAATTTGGTGACATTAATTTTAACTTAACATGAGTAAAGATTTATACAGAAATTAAGAATGTAAATTATATTAAATATCACTATGTTATGTCTAATATGATAATAATTATTTAAATTTTTTTCACATTTTGAAAATTAAAAATTATATATGAATATAAAATCGTCAAGGTATCGAATATTAAAACTGTAAATCTATCTGGATATCTAACTAATACAATAAATTATATTAACTAAAAATATAATAAATTATATTAGTTAAAATAATTTATTAATATAAAATAATCTAAACTAACTAATATAATAAATTATATAAGTTGTAATTATTTTATGTTTTTCTGAATAAATATTTAAAACTTTTCCACATTTGAAAAATTAAAAATTATAAACTTATCTAAATATTCAAAAACTAAGAACATTCCTATGACAAAACATTGTCATAATTAAAAATGTAGTCATTACAGAGGCAAAAGGTTGTTATACATGTTAGAAATTTTACATCCAAATTAAAAATTGAATTAAATTCATAAAAACAAAATATTAAAAAACTGATTGAGAGCAATATTTGCGAATAAATCTTTAGAACCAAATAAAGGAATAATGGTAAACGTATGCAAGAATGCAAACTATATACTTGATTTATTGTACTAATTGCCGCCCACCCTGTCTAGTGCTCAGCGTGCTTGACTGCGGATAGGGAGGTGCGGGGTTCGAATCCCGGTTCGGACATGGATGTACTTTCTCTTTCTATCTCGCTTGCCTTTGCCACTTCCTTGTATGAATAGTTTCCTACCTTATAAACGAGTACCTATGGCATGTATGTGTTGATGAAGTCGGACTCCAAATCAAAATTACGGTTCAATTGAAAAAGTGTAGCAGTGCACTCCTTATTTTTAGCCTGGTGACAAAAATATATTCTGTTAATTATATTATTAACGCAATGAAGTATTATTCAGCATTATGATATTTTTAAGAAGGATATGTAGCAATAGGATAAAGAAAGAACCAACTTTATTTCTTATCTATTACACCATTATAAAAATTATAATGGTGTAATAGATAGGAAAAAAATTATTAATTATTCGTGTAAGTAAAGACATAAAATTTAACGAGTGCCTTAGGCGACTTATGGTTAACAGAAATTAAAGTTATTTTCAATTTTAAGTTCTTAGAAAAAGCAAGAATACTTTTAAAAATAGTTGTATGAAAAAATTCATTGCTAATGGGGGTTGGGATGGGTTAAATATGTCATGGTTGCAATGTCTTCCATGTGAAATGATATCTTTGGGGTTGGTAGACAAAGTCTGGAGGTCTTCAACATAGTCCTTTCACCTCGAAGTTCACTGTAGGAACTATGAGGGCAGTGTTTTACACTATATAAAGAGTCATCACTATTGCCCCTCGTAATGCTAAAAGGAGGAAATTTTTATACAGGGTGACAACTAGGTTTTCCTCCCTTCCATTTTTGGCGCAGCATGTCCTTTCTCGGACCTTGCGCCATAAAACCCAACCAACCAACCTCCCTTCCATAACAATAGATATTTAACACTATCTGCTTTGCATGCTTATACTCTTATGAGTAAGGTTAAATTTAGGCCAAATTTTTTTAACGTTCCGAATCATTTATATTTAAAAGAAATAGTCTTTTTTTTAATTTTTAAATTATAATTTTTTTCAGTTTAGTTTAATATTTTTAATTATTTTGTTTAAATTATAAGTTTTATCTCTGACATGAAAAATTGTCACTCACACACTACAATATAAATTCTCTTACATTTCCATTGGTTCAAATTTTCTTGAGTCACTCAAAAAGTTTCTCTTAGTTACTTTATATTTTAACTCGTATATTGAAAATATATTGAATTGGATTCTCTGTTTAACTGTTAATTAAATATTATTCTCGAAAACATTATAAACTCGAAAAATACTTGAATTAAAAATAGTGATACCTCAATTATTGACTTTTCCCCATATAATTAGTAATATCTCCCCAATTGAGTTTAAAGATCTACTCATAAATATTTATCTTAATAAAGTTTTTAATCCATTTTTTTAAATTTAATTCATTGTTTGATTTAAAATTTTCAGAAAATATAATAAACTTTTACTTTATAATAATTATATAATTATAATGGTGAAATAATTTTTATACAAGTTAATGATATTCACGAGTCTCTAAAGGTTATATATATATAAACACCTATTTATAAATATATATATATATATATATAATTTTAGAATTTTCAGTTGCTTAAATGTTTCATCCCATTCTAAAATATCCAGCAAGGAAGATTAAATTTAAAAAAACTATTAATAATAATTTAAAGTTTGAGTTTTGAGAATTACCCTTTTTAATGTTAAATACACAACAAATTTTATTGACATCTTGGTTAAAAACATATGATTTAAGATTAAGATTAATATACGTTAATAAATTGCAATTCAAATATTTTCATTAAAATGTATAAAATTGTAATTTGTCATACGCTGTTTAGAATTCATATTTGCAAAAATCTCTATAAAGAAAGAAAACAAATTAAACATCATATTTTCTCACATAATAATATCCAAATAAATTTCTTCAAATGGTATTCAGCAAATGGAACACAAGATATAAGTCATAAATATTAAACTGCAGAAATATACCCAAGTGTAAAAGATTTTAAAAGCTTGAGAATGCTGTCTGTTAATTATATTCATTTTACTTTGCAGTTAATTTCTTTAGTTTCAATCTAAATTTATTACTAAGTTCAGCAAGATTTATCTTTTAGTTTATAATCATGAATATGAATTTGGAACTTATTTTAACATTTTTATTATAATTTAGAAGATTATTAATTCAAGATTATTTTAACAAGACAATATAATAAAATATTGTCTTGATAAAATAAGAACCTCTTATTAAAAACGCTGCTGGAAAGGTTTCAAGTTAAATCTATCTACATAAATATGATTTCAAATTAGTTCCGTCTTTTGTTTCATGGATATAACTTTTGAAACTCAAACTGATTTCAACACATTTCCTATTACTGTCTAAATATGTAAACTCTATATTTATTTATTAAATTTTTCATTTTTGATAAAAGGTAATAAGCATTGGAGGGATTGTTTTTTAATATTCTATACCCTATTTTGAGAAATGAAAGTTTTCAGGTTTGAGTCTGATTTCTTTAACGACTGAATAGTGTATTTGCTATTTTAACCACGTCTATCTAGAGTGAATTTTTGGTAACCCCTTCATTGTAATCCCTTCACTTTGTAGCAGATAGGTTTATGAAATATTTCAAAAAGTCAAAATGTAGAGGCACTCTAAATTTTCTCACTATATTGCAGTATCTTAAGGTTTTAAGCAGCATGGTTCGAATCTTATATAGCTTATTTCCAATTTGTAACAATTATTGGTAGTTGTTACAAATAGAATTAGAATCTTTAAAAATTAAAGCAAGTTGATATTTTTGGAATATAGTTTTCAAACTGAAGAAATAATAATTTTAAATTATAATTATATGCAAAACTCTGTTTCATATATACAAATGAATAAATAATAAAACTAGGGCTATCTTGCATTTTTTTTTCTGAGCTTGTAGCTGAATTGTTAGCTATCTAGTTAACAATACATCAGTTAGATTTCCAACTAAAATCTTGACGTACATAGAGGCTTGTGGAATTCTCTTAGAATTATTTATGTCTTATTGAATTAAATTAGCCTTCATTTGCAAAAAATGGGCTCCCAGTATAAAACAAACATTTCTTAAGAAATTTTTAAATTTTTCTACTTTATTTCCTTGATATAAGATAATTTGACTATTATTTGCTAAAAACAATTTTCTTTAAAAAAATGGGAAACGTGTTATCAAAGATAGGACAACAGTTCTAAGACTCCACACAAGAAAATTAATTTAATTATTTTTCTTGCGTGGATTTATAGGACTGTTGCCACGGAAGAAAATTAATTTAACTTTATTGCGTAGATTCAAAGATTAAATGCATTAAATTTACGCGATTCTAAAACTATTCTTAACATTTAATACATTTTTATTTTATTTGAAATAATTTCGTGTAAGATGGGCCATATTAACGTTTCTCAAGTAACTGGTAATTTCTCAAGTAACTGGTAATTTCTCAAGTAACTGGTAATTTCTCAAGCACTTACATCAAAAATGCGTTTGTAAAAAACCAATTTTTATTTCTTATTCAATGTAGGCGGGTTTGGAACCTTGAATCTTAAGATCATTGTTTCACTATTGGACTAAAATAAAATAAAAAGGAAGCGTATCTTTTCAAAGGTTCTGCATTTTCAATGACAGACGTCATCATTGAAATTTATTCTTCCTGAAATGTTGATTATTTAGTTTGTTGAAGTCTAGAAACACAATAATCTAAAATTTTCATTTTGATTGAAAGTTGTTTAAAGGCTAGAAATATATACTATTTTAACATAGCATAAACAGACATAATTTTAGTATATAACACATTATAATAAAAAACATTTTAGTCATGAGTGAAAACATGCTTTTAAACTTTAGAACTAATATCCCACATAAAATATACACGATATGAATTCAAAAATATTAGATTTTCGTCAATTTTAATACTAAACATAAAATTCAAATAAAAATTAATATATGTATATCGAGAAGAGGTCAGAAATAAAATATGAAAACGTAAATAAATTAAAAATAATTAAATCAAAGTTTGATGAAAGATCATAATGACAATCATTGATAGGCAATATCATAAATTTATTTAATTTTTAAATATCATAAATCAATTATTATAATATAATTATTATAATAATTGATTTTAATATAATAAATTTTATCATAAATTTATTTAATTTAAATTTCTAATTTATGTACTGAATATGAAAGAAATAAGTTTTATATTTTTCGAGGAAAAATTTCCTATTTCATCTGATAACATTTGAAGTACTGCAAGTATTTTTAATGCTACCGATGAAAATTTTTATATAAAAAGATTCAATTGATATTTTTTCCGTTTTTGAAATTTATCGTTGGCTTTCAATTTTAGTGATCTGGTCGTTTTTATAGTTTTCTGTTTTTTGAGGAGGATAAAAATTGTAGAGTAAATAGCTTTCAATTATATTTCCTTCTTTCTGCAAAATGACTTCGACACGCTATTCATGGAAAATCGTTTTGTGGAATCTTGTTTTGAAGAAACTTGAATCAGGAGCGATATTTTTAGTTCCGATTTTTCATCATGTCGATTCGCAACAACACAAATATTTTTGATAAAGTATTTTTCTTGCTGAAATAAGGTTTTATTGAAATGATTCTCATGTACATATAAGATTAGCCTATTTTTTGGTGATGGAATATCTTCTTTTATTCGAAATTTTACATCCAGTGTTCCTTTTTTTAAATGTTAGGAAATTTTGAACACTAATAAATTTATGTCCCGTTTTATATGTTTTGAATATGCTTGTTTTACATGCTTTGACTATAATAAAAATAAAAGGAAGAATATATGCATCTTTGTGTAACCTCATGTGACACTCTATTGTGATTTTAAGTGGAAATAGTTTATCATAAAAGCATCACTATAATTCCACTCATAAAAATTATGCAAATTTTTTTTTTTTTTTTTTTTTTTTTTTTTTTTTTTTGTAAAATCCAAAGACAAATTTCTATTAATATCAATTTCTTCACTCAAAAATCTTTATTTTTTGTTTTAAAATTATTTTTAACTATCGTTTGTGAAGCTTATTTGGTTTGAAATATTATGAAATACAAATATTTGCATATATAATAAATTATAAGAATATATAATAAAAAATTTATGTATGAAAAATGTATACTAATATGCAAAGGTTAATGTTTGTATACAAATATATTAGATGAAATTTGAATTAAGTAAGAATGCACATGGAAATTAATATATTATTATTGCGAAAATGTTTAAAAATTATAATACACATTATTCATGCCAAATACGTATGGTACATTTTATAAATTCAATACTTATACTAAATTTTGGGCTTTATAAGAAAAAATATTAAATTAAAACTATAGAACACAACAAGCCGTACTTTGTACTAAGCAATATGCATTTTGTAGTTGGTGTCCTTGTGTTGTGTTTCAGATATTACCAATTATTTTTGTAATAATTAGTAATAAAAAATGGATTAACAGCAATACTTATAGTTTTATTTATTTGTATGCAGTAAAAAAATTTAAACTTTAAAAATCCATTTTTTTTTTGTTTGAGGAAAACTTATTGGCGTAAAGAGAAAAAAAAATGTGAATTATTTATTTCTGGTAAAAACCAGTTATTTGCTTATTTTTTATTTCTTAGCAAAATGTAATTATTTAATAAATTTATGAAGGGAATATGTATTTAGGTACAACTTATATTTGAGAGTCAAATGCTTAGCTTCATAAACTCTTTTTAATTATCTTCTGCCGCCCAACCTGTCTAGTGATTAGCGTACCTGACTACAGATGGGTGGGACCTGGGTTCGAATCCTGGCTCGGGCATGGATGTACTTTCTCTTTCTCTCTCTTTCTTGTCTTTGTCCTTTCCTTATGTGTGAATGGTTGCCTACCCTATAAATGGGTACCTATGGCATGTGTGTACTGAGGAAGTCGGACTCCACACCAAATATGGTTCAGTTGGAAAAGTGGAGCAGCGTACCCCATATTGCCATCCTGGCTGGCACACGACAACAACAATTATCTTTTAAAACGATAATGCTCTATTTTAATAATTGTCAAGATATCAAATTATTCGTTGAATTTTTTTTGACTGCCTTTCACCATTAGAAGTGATAAGCCCAAGAAAAAAGTCTATCAATCTATCGCCAAGTTAGAAAAAAAATTATATTTTTTTAGAAGAATATTTTTAAGTTTTTAATAATATTTACAACTGTGCTGTATACATTATAACATGAAATGCATTGACATTTAAATAAAAGAAATAGATTATTTTCGAATTGTATGTATTTTTTTCTATTTCGTATTTTACCTTATGTCTACTTCGCATTAACACTTTATAAGCCATTTTTTCTGTGGTGGATCAAAAAAGGATTTTACCCGAATTATTTTAATAAATAAGAGATAGCTTAATAATAAAAACAATGATCTTCGTAGCTATAGAATTATAAAATAATGTAAATGATTATAATTTCAGTACTCATGCATTATCCTGTTGACCATTTCCTCGAAAAATATAAATTGCTAATTGTTGCAATTTAGAGCCAAATGTTGCAGCTTCGTCACTGCTCTGATGGTATAACTGAGCTCATGTTTTATTTTTAAAGCAAACAAATTTTAAATTTAGATTAAATAATTGAAATGTCAATTATATTATAAATACATAAAATTTAATTCAATTTGTTTCAATGAAGTAATAAAATAATTGCTGTATTTTGAAAAAAAAATGTTTAAAATTTGCAACATTTGATTTTTTGGTGAAAATGGCCTATGAGATATTATGTAAGTATTGCAATTTTTATTATTATTATTAAAAGCAATTTATTTTGTGGTTTGACATTTTACAATATGTTCCAGCTACCTATTTCCACCGAAATAAGTTGCCTACATATGGTAATTTTTAACCACTGCCCAATGAGGAAGTCGCACCTGAGTTGGCGCCCTCTTCGTCACGCCATTTTATATAAGTTTGATATGATATAAATATTATTAAAATGTATATATATAATGCAGTTTTCTTATAATATTTCAAAAATGGAAAATTAAAGAAATGAGTAACATTCAATTCTATAATTTTTATTGGTTGTTAGATATATTTTCATGTCTGCTAACTTCTTTTTTAAATAAATTTTATTGTTATTATAGAAAAATTAAAAAAGCGATTTTGTTAAAAAAAAAAATTAAATTTACAGATGTTACTTTTATGTTGATTGTGTAATTTTACTTTTTATTGACGCATACTGTTAGAAAGTTTTACAACAATAAAATTGATTAGGCATTGTTTAATTTTATGCAATATCCCCCCCCCCCAAAATGGAACTATACATTTTATATTGAACATAAGAATATTAAAATTATTTTAAAATTATTTCTAATTTCAATTTTTTTCAAGAAACGAAATTATAAAATAATTTTTATATTGAATCCAATAAGAAAATAACAACATTATTATTACTTAAAATATAAATGGCAATTTTAATTAAATTATATTTAAAATATAAAGGTCTTAATGTTCATTGAAAAATGTTCTTGGGTCAATATATAGTTACATTAATTATATAAGCTATAGCAGTTTATAAAAAAATAAATATTTCAGCACTTTCTTTAACACTTACCTAATATCATTTCTGATATTAGGTAGTATTCTGAATATATATAGTAATGAATATTAATAGTATTCTGTCTTTTCAAAATTAAAATTACTTCAGATATAAATACTTTACATTGTAAATACTTTACACACAATACTTTACATTAAAATTTTTAACATTTTGCGTAGATGTAAATACTTTGTTAAAATTTTGTAATTTTATGTTAAATTAATTTTAAAATAATTCGTTAAATTTTATGTTAATTCTTTGTTAAATTTTAAAATTTGTAAATTTTATTTGGGAACAAATGTCGAATTATAAAAACTATGGGAGAAATAAATAAGAATTTATTATTTTTAATTGCAGAAAATTGTATTACGTACAGTGTTTTTTATATTTTTTACTGGTGTTAAAGCAAATCAAAAATTAATTATCCAAAATTTAACATATTGGTGCCATCAGTTTGACACCCATAAATATCCATCTCAAAAAATTCATTAATTTTCCATGTAAATGCTGTTTATCTATTACGAGTCATAAGAAATGTTTTTGGTGTAAATCAAATATACTTCTAACCAATTAATCTCAACTTAAATAATAGATGTATTGAAAGTTTAATTTTTTGTATAACCTTTATGTCGTTGTTTATAAAAGCTGCTATCACCAACTACATCATTCATAGATATATGATCGAAAGTTTATTCATAAATTTTAAGGAATTACATAATACATGAAGATTTAAAATTCATCACAATTAGAAATAAATTGTTAATTCTCAAATTTTTAAATTTTTGAAAGTTAATCTTGTATTTCCAAACAAAATCAGTCACTAGCACAAAAAATTGAAATTTTTATTTTAATAAGGAATATGAAAAATATAATAGATAAATGAAAATATTAAATTAATTAAAATTAATTTTAAATCATTATATAATTTTTATATTGTACATCATATTTATTGTTCTAGGCAATATTATTCACTAAAAAGGAAAATTGAATTTTTATAAAAATTTTATATAGTTATAAAATAAGACTTTTCCCTATTGAATCATTCATACCTCATTATATAGATTAATCTTTCAAGTAAATTTACATTGTTGTAAATTAAATTGAATTCCAAATAAACTAATCATAACTATATAAAAAAAATTATTTTTAAAACAGATTTTATATAATTATAAATTAAATTTTATTTCAATCTAAATTATTCATAGATATGTCAAATGAAATTTATTATTAAATGTATTTAATTTGCATCAATAAAATTTTTATGTTGTTATAAATTAAATTTATTATTCCAAGCTAATACGTTCATAGACAGGTCATACAAAATTTAATTCTCCATACAATTTTAAATTGTTGTAAATTAAATCTATTATTACAAAAACATTGTGTTTAGAATAATAGATTTAGTATATAATAGAAAAGAGAATTATTCAAATTATTTACATACTGTTCCAATTAAAGTCTTATTCCAAACTAAGTTATACATGAATATATTAGGAAACTGAATTTTTTAATATAGTTTTTATATTTGTTATTAAATCTATTATTTCAAATTAAATCATTTATAGATATGTCTTAAATTTATTATTAAATAAATTTAATTAACGTCCATATAATTTTCATATGGTTATATATTAAATCCATTATTCCAAACTAAATTGTGAATAATTTAGTTTGCAATAATAGATTTAATTTATAATATAAAAATAAATTATTCATATGGTTTTTACGTTGGTATAGATTAAGTCTTATTCTAAATTAATTAATTCATTAATATAATAGAAAACTGAATTCTACATTTATATTATAAATTATGTTTAATTCATAATTAATTTCTTCACGGATATATTAAAATTCTATTTTTTTTTCACACAGCTTTTGTATCGCTGTAAATAAAACAATAACCGAATACTTGATGTTTGAAATTTTAAAAAGTACCATTATATGTGTATCACAGTAAACCAAAAATTTATGATAGCTAAAACTAGATTAAACTAAATCTATATTAGCTTAAGTGATGAATTAAACGATCATTACTTACCTGCCACTCGAGAATAATTAGAGATGAAGAAGTTAGTTCAACAGGCGAACACAGACGGAGGAAAGATTGCGAACGACTGGTGAGGCTTCTGTCATTCCTAAGTGTGATGAGAATCATTGGCTGCAGAAATGGCTCTTAGAGACAAATTGACCGTCTGAAAGGGAACCCGCACAAAAATCAATAAAGTCGCCAAAATTTCGCTGCTTTGGGAATCTTTACAGTTCAATTTATTTCATTTAATTCTAAATAAAGAAGATTTTCCCAGAAACAACAGGTTCATGTTCCCTTAAGAGTAATAATGCTGGGCGTAATTATTCTGGGAAAAATATGTTTTTAGCAATTTATTCTCGATTTATGAAGAAAAAAACTGGAAACTAAAAACGAACATAAAAGCACATTTTTAAGAGGCAAAACAATTAATTGTGTTTAAAACTATAATTTAATTTATTTGACTTAGAATGTAATATTAACTTGATTTTTTTTTAAATTTGATAAAAGGGTAAAAAGCAGTTTTCACATATAAAGAACAAGTGTTTTCATAATTGCATTTAAAATATAAAGTTAAATTTATTCACTTTAGAGTTTAATTAAAAAGAAAGCATGCGTAAATTGAAAACAACAAAAATTCATATTCTTAGATTTTTTATAAAATTATCTGTGAGCGAAAAATTATTCTTGTAG
>JAPDSC010143236.1:45637-58643 GCA_026290005.1 Latrodectus geometricus
TTAAATTTTATCACCAAATAAAGAGGTACCCATTTCTATTCCGAAACCTGTAAAAAATGCATATGCGTTTTCAAAAAGTATTTGAACACGCAAATAATTTTTAAAATTAATACTTCACAACTTGGAATTGCAAATTTTAAAGCATATACATTTTGGTCTTTCTTAAAAGGAACTGCTGAGAATTATATTAACATTGAATGCTTTCCTAAAATTTACTAAAAAGAATATTATTTAATAAAATTCTTTAATAAAAGTTTTTGGAAAAGAGTAAAATTTGGGGACCAGATGGGAAAATCAAATTTAATTTGCGTTAGAACAAATAATTACATTTCAAAAGTATAATTCAATATATTTGATTTAGAATTTAATATTTTATATCTAAGTCAAGTATAAGATATGTATTGAGAATCATGTATTAAATTCACAATATAAATTATTTCTTTTTACTTTTGTATCGTCTTTCATAAAACACGATACAAAAATACTTTATACAAAAGGAACGTTTTTTTTAAATAATAACCCTTAAGCATGCAGCTTAATTTATTCAATTGAGACCTAAACATTGAAAGAAGTTATATATTTCTGGTATATAGTAATTAAATAAAAATAGGAATAAAAAACAATGGGTAATTCATAGAAAAAGAGGAAATTTTATTAGTGCTTAGCTCTATTTATGGATTTCATTTAGATTTAGTGTTATATATATTTTCATGAAACAATAAATTCATTTTCTTTCCAGTAACAAATTTTTCTAAAAGGTAATTTTCTTAAAAAAAGCCTTTAGCCATTTATTTTAAGAAAGGATACCTCTGTCGTGTAAGATCTACTTAAAATGTTTAAATTAAGTTACAATAGTGCAAGTGTGTGTGAAATTAATTTAGAATTCCTCCACCTAAAGTAAATTTTATCCTTTATTTTGTAATAAATCCTAGCACTGCATCATTTTAGATATTTCTTTCAAAAAAGATTTAACTTAATTCAAAGAATATTTAGCTTATAAAATGATGTTTTTATTTCTTTAAAAATATATTCTGAAAATATATTTTTAAAAGGATTTTAACCTATAGTCTTTATTTAACTTAAATTTTTAACTTATATTTAATTTACTTTTTAAACATTATTTTTAATTTAAAGTCAAATACAAATATCTTTGTAAAATATAATTCTACGACAAAATTAGCAAAATTTAGTATTTTACAATAATAAATTTTACTTATAAGTAGATCATTAAAAAAATTAATTTGTTGAGCAAAATATGCTTATATAAAATTTTATTTATTATATTATTTTATATGTGAATTGAGTAAAATGTGTAAAAAAATCTTTGTATACGTTAGTTTCTAAGTTTAAATAATAGTATGCATATTCACAATATGCATTGACGCTATTAAAAGAATTTTTAAGGATTGGTGAAATATAACAACAATTATGATTAAAAAAAATAATGAAATTTAATTAATATTACATATCTGACGTATGTGCTTTATATAAGCACCTATATGCTATTAGCAGAAAAATGTTTATGAGTCATTTTTAATATTATAAGCAACCATATTACAAATCTTTATGTTCAATGAATTGTATATAGATAACTGTGGGAGATGGAATTTTGATGTCGCCTAGCGTACAACTTAACTTGAGGCTATTATAAGACATCTGACTCTTGAGTATTTATACTTCTGGTTGGACTTTTCTGGAGGAAGATTTGCATGTAATAATCCATATCTCTTACTTTAAGTGTTATAGCCCGTGTCTAGTCAAGACATTCTATTTCAACCAATAAGGTATTTGCAGTCGATGTGATAACTTTAAATGCTGCATCACTGTTTTCGACATGAGATTTTGTCATGGTTGATAATTGATAGCTTTTCGAAGTTTCTTTTCTAAAAATATTTGATAGAGACATGGCTTTTATTAGTGTATATATATATATATATATATATATATATATATATATATATATATATATTTATTTATACCCATTGTAACGCTGAAAAATGGAAATCCTATGGTAACCGGGTATTAGAAATAGTTTATTCATGGACCAGATGTACTAATCTTTTAAATGGATTTTATTGGTAACACATATAATATGTCGTCAAATGTTAAATCTAGGCAATAAACGCTTTTATTTTAAATAGTCCATAAATCTCAAGAAAATTAAAACTGAATAAAAATGTAAATAAAATCATGAAACAATATGATTAATTAATGAAAGAAAAGAATTATAAAATTTGAGGAGGCATGTACAAACGTATAAACATGCATTAAAAAATCCCATTATAAAGTTTAATATAATCAATTGAACAATCTGAATAATAATAATATACAAGCAGCAACACATGAGGCATAATTATTTAAAACACGTGAAAATATTTCTCTAAGAAAAATGAATTGTAATAAAATATCTAAAAATGTAAATGAAAATTATTTGAAAAGGAATCAATGGTAACAACACAAATGAATATTCGATCAAAAAGTCATAAGAAGTTTTCTTGAATTTATGATCTAAAAAATTCAAATAAAAATTGGAAGTCAATAATTAAAATTTAGTGTAAAAAAGTTTTCGCTGAAAGTATCATTATGGATCAATCTGATACAGTTTGAAGTCGGAGTTGCTAACTCACCAAATAAAGTCGCAGAACGAGTCTGAAAATTAAAAGATGAAGCCAAAGGAATTATCCTCAATCTGTAATCAATTACGTTGGTTTAAAGAGAATTATTTTTGATAGAAAATTTTCAGAGTCTAATTGTTTATATAAACATTTTAATTGAACCTCTTCACACCCAATTACGTCCAAGGAAAAATAGTTTTTAACAATTAAATAATAATTTAATGAAAATTCAGACTTTTAACCAGGTAAATATTATGTTAGGGAAAAAGTATTCCATAATTTTTTTTGGTAGAAAATTTGGCGTGATTGATATCGATAAATTAAAGATCAAGCATTTCAGATTTGTGCCCTTTGTACAGATGACTTCACACTAAGAAAATGCTTTGCTCTTTTTATTTTTTTGGTCCATTCATTTATGAGTTAAAGAAAATTAAAAGTGGAATTCAACAAAGAGAAAATTCATACTAGCCTAGACACTAGTCTCTATGCTAGGGCCGCCTACCCTGTCTAGTGGTTAGGATACCTGATGGGGAGGACCTGGGTTCGAATCCCAACTCGAACATGGATGTACTTTTATCTCTCTGTGTTTTTTGTCTCATCCTCAGATGATGGATGAATGTGGCCCACCCTATAAACGGGTTTGTGGTGGTGTGGCGTGGGTAGTGCTATTCGACTCCGTGACTTGGTTCAAAGGTGTACACCGGGAAACGATAAATGAGTAGCAGTTTCCGGTCTTGTTGTGGGGAAGGATTAATCACCCAAGTGCCCACCATTAATAAAAAGAAGTCTCTATGCTAGAGTACTTCTATCTTTCATTGCAGAAAAGTAACATAAATTAATAAACTTTGGTAAATTGATATGATCAATTGATAGTTCTAACATGAATGAAGTATTGAAACAATCATCTCTTTTAGATGAAGTCTACACTTTTTCAAAACAGAACATGAAAGGAGATGCCTTTCAGCCAAACCCAAGTTCAGGATAGATGCACCAGCAAATGCATTGATAAACTTGATGGGGGTGATGGTGAGAAATTGGTAACGGAAATGCAGTTAATCTTCTGTAGGTGAAATCGCAGGAACCACAGGTAACGCTGCTGCACTGGAAAATTTATTATTCGGTTGGACCCCCCATCCAGTCCCAAGTGCGATAAATTTGGGAAGGAATCTAATCCATCGCCAAGAGCGACAGTTACAATATTTTGGTAAACTTTATTCTTTTTTTAATTTTAAAAAAAATTTTGAAAGTTAAATAGATAAATTAACATTTAATGAATTTACATGAAAAGAAGTGTTTTACTCACGAATTTTGCATTATGTAAGCTTTTTTTTCACTTATTTATTCATTTCATTTATTCATATTCTTTTACTCTGCGCTTAATGATGCATGTTCATTGATAAAGATTACGATTGTGATATTTTACGAATACATAACTTTGTTTACTAACCATAAAGTGGTTGATTCTTCCGTTACAGTTGAGATCATGTGTACGTCACATTATTTTACTTATAATTGGTCTAGGAGTTAAACAAATAATTGTTTTCACCAATGATGTTGAATACACAATTTTGTTCACCAATCAAAAAGGAGTAAATTTAACAGTGGAATCAGCTCTTCAGTGAGTTTTTAGAAAGAAAATTTTGGCCAATATCTTAGTGCGATTGGTTATTTTATATATTATTGGAGATTTATCTCTCTTGATACCGCTATTAAAAAATAAATACTTATGAATCATTAAGTAAAGATAAATTTATTTCATGTAGCATGTAAAGCATATTAAATATTAATATTTGATTGTTTATGCAAGCAATAAATAAATCATAACATCCACTTTATGATTAGTTTACATCATCAAGGACGATTTTTAAATGTTTAAATGTCTGAGATTACTGGATTAAACAGTAAATAAATATTGGGGGAAAATGCGCTTTAGGTCCCCTACTCTGCCAACTTGGCGAAAGTGTGCTGTGGGTCCTGTACTTGGCGGGTTTTCAAAAACGCTGTTGCCATGGCGATAATAGAATACGATTTTTAACGGTTTTAAACTAATTAGCAACCAATGAAAATGACTGATTTTTCAAACTGAAACTAATTAACGACCAATGAAAATGCTAAAAGAAAAAACCAATTAATGAGCATGCGCGAAAAAGCGCAAATTATTTCCTCCGGAGGTTACCATCTAAACATCTAAACATGTTGAGGAACAAAGCATACAGCAGCGAAGCTGCTTTTACTTCTTCGTCTTGATGTATTAAATCGGACAGTAAGGAAAAGAGATAGGTAGGAAGAGTCTGGTGGCTAAGAGAGGAGTGGGAGAGGGTTCGTCCGAAAGGCGAACGCTCATTGGATGGTGGCTACAAGCCGTCATGAGAAAAGAGAGAAGAGGAATAACTTTTCGAATAAGAAATAAATATTTACAATTTGGAATGGAAATGGCTGGACAGAGCCGCGTCACTGAGGAGGTTACCATAAAGAGCTCATTAGGTATAAAAACGTCCGGTTTACCACGCTTGCTGCATTTATCGCCAAGTTGGCAGAGTAGGGGACCTAAAGCGCAGATTAACGAAATATTGTAAACATTTATTATAAAAACAAATGAAGTTTAACATAATACAAACAATAGAAAATTTAATGATCAATGTAAAACATAATTTCACGTAAAAAATCTCTCAAAATTATGAGAAATTAAAGTGTCAAACTGAGATTAGCTCGTTCTGAGCCAATTACAGAGTTTTCATAAATTTTTTCGTTGCCAAAATAAGTTATCAAACTTTGCTCTATTTGGCAGTTTTTCTGTCTTAGGTGACTTTATCCCACTTGATCGGCATTGACTATGGTCCTTTTAGTCAAGATGAAAATGTAGTGTGCCAGACCAAGGGTTGATCTCGTTCATTATTAAACACCAATATTTTAGGACTTTGTTAAGCGAGAGAGATTTTTAAAAAGTTATCGGAAATAGAATTCCGGAAATGAAACAAACTGTAATTGCTTTAACTTTCAATATTTATAAACTTGTCTTCAAGTTGAGACAATAAATAATAATATTCATATATTATAAATGAAAAAAACTATATATCTATACTAGTTCATCATCTCAAAGTGTTTTGGATGCGATAAGAAACTATAGTAATTGACTCAAATAAATAATTGATATTCTGTTATAATGCCTCCCAAAAAGCAAGCATCAGCAGTTGAAAATGAGAAAGAGGAAATTACTGCAACTAAATCAAAGGTATCTTTTTACTTTTTTTTTAATTGATGATAGTAGCATTCAAACGTTTTATGAATTTTAATCAAAATATTCCCTGTTAGTATTTGTTTCTTACCAAATAGTGAAAATGGTTACTTTGCGCTTTAGGTCCCCTATTTCGCCAACTCGCAAATTTGATGCGATTTTTCGCGCATGCTCATTAATTATTCTTTTGTTTTAGACTTTTCATTTGTCACTAATTATTTTTCACATTGAAATAGTGGTAGAATTTTTGCCATGGCATATGTGATTTTGAAAACACGCCAAGTAGGGGACCTAAAGCGCATTCTCACTGTGAAAATTTGAATATTTTGAAATGCTAGCAGAATTTAATAGCCTAATGTAAGGCTATCTTCGAAATCATCCCATATCCTTTATTTGCATAGTTCTCCTTCCTTTTGGTGGGGAAAAATCTTAATATGCGTAATATTTTGGTTCGATTTTCAAAACTGTCACCAGTAGTAAATGAAGCATTAACCTTTGTCCCCAAATTGTTGAGAGAGACGAAAAGCCTTTTTTTAATATTGCTTTTTAGAAGTGTCATAAAGAAAATAAAGAACATGTTGGACTTAAAAATAGCAAAGCAAACAGACCATGAGAAAAATATAAATCTTAAATACAAAATGCAGTGAAAATGTACTTTAGATCCCCAGCTTGGCGAGTTTTCAAAAACGCCGATGCCATGCCGAAAATTCTACCGCTATTTCAAAGTGAAACTTAATTAGCGACCAATGAAAAGGCCAAAATAAAAGAGTAATTAAGGAGCATGCGCGGAAAACGCTTCAAATTCATGAGTTGGTGAAGTAGGGGACCTAAACCGCAAATTAACCCAAAATGCTAAAAGCAATATCACAAATGCAAATTGGCTGAAAAGTAATAACACTCAGAACCTAGCGAAATTAACGAATACAAATCGTAAACATTATTGCCCTCCCAAAAGTCGCCAAATCCACTGTGTTACGTATACTGGAATTAAACCTAGGAGAGCATAGGTTATGATCCCTTTAGAATGGTTAGACAATAGTTTCTATACTTACAATATTGATAAACTTTCGTTTCGCGCGACAATAATTTTCCATAAAATTACCAGCGAGTTCAAAATTCGCCATGATCGTGATGCATTATTATCAGAAGTAAAGAAAAAAATACTTTCCTGCAAGTACTGTACGTATTTCCTTTTTGTAACTGAGTGCGTATGTTTCAAATTATATTATTTCTTTATTCTTATTGATTTTTGAAGCTTTCTATTTCTTTGTTGCTTTTGCCATTTTATTTTCGCTTCCAGTGAATTTTGCTATTTAGGGATATTCCATTAAGTAATTAGCAGAAGAGTTATTTGAAATGAGAGGATCTTTGTAAATGAAAATTAATATTTCATTATACATCCATTTGTTTGGTAATTTAGCAAATAAATTCACCAAAACGTAAAAAAAACAAAGCTGTACTACAAAATTGCTTATTTAAAAGAGATAAAATCTAAATCTGCAATTTTTATGTAAAAGCGTGATTAAACACCCTTTTAAAACCATGAAGTTTTTGACGTTTTTTCTATATGCTCAGTATTTTCTTTTATTGAGATGGCTGTTATATGTTTCAAAACATCACTTTAAATTTTCATAAATTTTTCTTAAAAAATTAGTTTAATATTGCTTTTAATAGCACTTTAATTAGCAACAAACAATGTCGTAAAACATTAGAATTTTAAACTGAAGTATTTAATAGATTATATTAATTTCAAAATTAACCGTATTGTAAATAAATACTTTGTATACCGAACATGAGATAGCAAGCTCAAAAAATCATCACTAAATATAAATATCGGTAAAAATTTATATCCAGATTTCGAATGCACCGTTGTCAAAGACTTTCCTCTAATTTTTGATAATGATTTTGATGCTTTTATAAATGATTTTAGTTATTATAGTGTTCCTATCTTCTTATGAATCCTTCCTGATAAACTGTTGCTTTAAAATTAGATTTCGAAAATGATACAACTTTGATATACCACCACAAAAAATTACGCGCCAAATCTGGCACTGCCTGCGGACTTTTTAGGGTTTGTTTCTTATTTTGGTGTTGCCGATTTAGGTTTTTTCAGCTTTTAGGTTTTTGCTGTCGCCAAATTTAGTATTTTCTTGTATTTTGTACCATTTTTTGAGTTTTATTTTAAAGTCTTGGCGAGGGAAAAAAAAGGTATTTGGCTTGGCGAGAAAAAAGTAACCAAATTTCCGATTTGGGGGGGGGTATATCAAAGTAGTTCCCGCCAAATTTTCAAACCATTCTAAATAGTGTCGATAAATCTGTCTCACTTAATTATTGCAAATTATGTTGTAAGAAACATAGATTCGAGGAAATACTAGACGCAGTTTGGTAATATTCACATTTCTAGACAAAATCCCTTTATTGCCAAAAGTGATGAGTTTGAGAAGGTACATAATCCATCATCAAGAATAAAAATCTTAAAAATTTCTAGAAAAGCTAATCCTATTTTTGTTTTTAGTGATTTTTAAAATGATGCTACACATATCTTAAAAATGAAATATATTTCATGCACTAACTTTTAAAGTATAGAAATAGATCCTTTCCGTAGTAAGCAATTGATGAATTATCTTTCATCTTTTGTATTCATCTGGATAAAATATAGCCCCTTTTTATTGCTGAAAAGTTAAGTCAAAATATTCCTGTAGCCACAGTTCGTACAGCCGCACCCCAGTAATAAAAATTAATTTCATTTGAGCAAGTTATCCCTGACACTGCGAAGAGAAAGCGTTTTAAAAACTTGAATATTATATTTAGTTTTCAACCACCCACCCTGTCTGGTGGTTAGAGTATCTAACTACAGATGGGGAGGACCTGGGTTCGAATCCCGGCTCGGGCATGGATGTTCTTTCTCTTTCTCTCTCTGTGTTTCTAGTCCTTTCCTCAGATGATGGATGAATATGGCCCACCCTATAAACGGGTTTGTGGTGGTGTGGCGTGGGCGATGCTATTCGTACCTCCGTGACTTGGTTCACAGGTGCCCACTGGGCAACGGTAAAATGAGTAGCAGTTTCCAGCCTTGTTGCGGCAAATGGGTTAATTACTCAAGGGTGGCCGTCATTAGAAAAAATTATTTAGTTTTCATATAATTGCCATCAATTAAATTTATGTTTTGATTTTCAAAGCAAGAAATCAAACTGAACTTAAAAAATTAGCCAAATTTCATTTGTTGCATTCTTTAATTAAGAAATATTCTAAATTCCACTGATGAGTATGTGAATTTATATTGTCCAATTCATTTATCTGTACACTGGACAAAAAAGGAAATAGCTATTTATCCAGAAAAATAATATATGGCTAGAGAATGGCTGTCGCTTTACACTCACTATTTGCACAATGAGGCAAATTCAATTGAAACTAACAATTTTAAGTGAAACTTGAACCCCACAAACACCCAAAGGTTAGGAGAGAATTGAACCCGCAAACTGTTCAGCTGAAAACCAGAGAAGCCAGGAAACTATTAAATTGTTAGCTGGGTAACAGTCGAATTGAAAATACATTTATTAGTGTGAGTCATAATTTTTTCCAAGCAACTGTTTCTTTACAATCTACATTGCTATTTCACTAGGGAACAACTTTGATATACACCCCCTCCCCCAAAAAAAATAATTAAACGCCAAATCTGGCAGTCCCTACGGACTTTTCAGGGTTGCCGTTTCTTATTTTAATGTTGCCAATTTAGATTTTTTCAGCTTTTAGGTTTTTGCTGTTGTCAAATTTAGTATCTTCTTGTATTTTGTACCGTTTTTTGAGTTTTTTTTTTTAAAGTTTTTTTTTTATTAATTATTTGCATTTAGCAAGAATCCCTCTTGGCGAGAAAAAAAGACGCCAAATTTCTGATTTGGGGGGTATATCAAAGTAGTTCTTCACTAGTTGTGATCTTCCATGAAAATATAATTTAGCTGTGATAATATAGTGTTATGATAATATAAACGTCATATATCAGTAGATTCAAGTTATTTACATGTAACTTTAATGTTACACGCATAAATTCACCAGTCAACAGAATTAATATAAGAAAATGATAATTCAGATTACATATTTTCTTATTGCTTAATAGCAATTTTAAATAAAGAATTTTTGTTCTAATTTTATTTATATCAGTTATGTGTACATCATAAGCAAAACTTCTATTTTTATTACTTTTCTACAGCACGCTAATTTTTAAGAGTGAATATTTATATTTTATGTGAAATAAACACAGTCACAGTTTATATAAGTAAACCAGTTTCTTTAAAAAATGACAATAAGAATAAGAGATAAATACGCATGTTTAATACCCATTGGAGTTTTAACAGTTTGTTATTTATTATTAAGTAACATTAGACATCTACCCAATAATTATATTCTTCCATTCTAGAGATTCCACAGTAATACTTTTGCTAATTAAACTCAATTGATCAAACAAACCTTGCAAATTTCCACAAAAATAGCTTTGAAATTAGTTTATTTGGGCTCAGTTATATACTAAATAATAATTCAACTAATATATTAAATTGGTAAAAACTTTTTTTTCTTTTAAAAATAAATATAGCTTGATCTAACAAAGGGAATATATAAAAAAAAACACTTTTCTCAATGATATTCTTAAATTAACAAAAACAATTGATTCTATTCTTTTAATTGAATGTCAGGAATTACATAAATATCTTAATTTATGAACGTTTTCTTATTATTAACATAATGTACATGATGATAATTATTGAAATAAATAGTTAATAGTATAATATATTAATGATAATACAATTAATGTCTGGAATTTTTTAAATGTTATCAACTTAAAATTCAATACAACTGAGTTCAAAAGAAATTTCAATCAATATTTTCATATGAATAAAATATTGATTTTATTATTCTATTTGAATCACAGAAATTGCATAAATGTGTCAATTTTAACTGTGTCAATTTTACTGTGTCAATTTGTAAACTGTGTCAATTTTACTCATTAGGTTGAATTTCATTGTAATAATTCTTAATGTTATGCAATATTGTTTAACCAATAAATAGAGAAATATTGAAATTGTAACACCGTTTTAGTATTAATATGTCCATAGCTTACTATATCAGATAATATAGGAAAAACTATTAGGTTAGGGAAAAAGAAATCCATTATTTTTACGTGAACTTTAAGTAACTTCTTTTGGATTCATTTTGTAAAAAGATTTAAAACAGCTTTCATGTAGATTTTTAGGTCTTGCGCGTTACGACTGCTGACATGCGGTTAACTTCGATCATTTTTGATATTTTATAGACATTTTCGACGATGCTGTATCCACTTGCGAGGTGCATCTCTAACATCAAAAATACCCGAACGGAATCGAAGAAACAAAAATTGTACGTAACTGGTTGTTATAGTCTTATATAGGAAGATAAACACCTTTCACAATTTTAGCCACCCGGCTATCTTTTTCGCCGTTACAAGAGAAAAACGAAAATGTATCGAATTTTCTGTTTGTTGTCTTCCATTTTTAAAACCTTGTACTATTAACTGATTTAATCAAACAAAAAACCGTAAGAGGATATTTTAGTGTCAAATGTCACCTTTCCAACGAGCATAAATCTGAAATTGTTTGATAGATACCTCACGAGATATCGATGACTACAGACGTCTACTGAAAAAGTAATGGATTACTTTTTCCCCAAACTAATATATTTATTGACTCTTTGAAGATTTGAACTATCATGAAACAATTTTATATTTATCACTATGAATAAATATTTATTTAAAGAAATAACTTATAAATCAATCATAATATTTTGAAGGAATTGTTTAAAAGTATCAGCAAATTATAGTAGTATTAGTGAAATAATTTTTTTCTGATAGTTTATAATCTTGCCTTATTTTGAATGAGAAAAAATTAAAATATAATACATTTTTCTGTCTTTTTTGTTTATTAAAAGATGGGGTAGATTAAAAAATATTTCAAAGTAGAATAATAATTCAATAAAATACCATGTGAGTAATAAATATCATGAAATAAGATAAATGTAATAAAAAGAAATTTATTCAACTTTTTTTATTTATGATTTATTAAAAATATTTAACAATATCGAAAATTTAATTTTTTAGGTGAAAATATTGAAGACGTTGAATCTCACAAAAGAAGTAAGATGGCTTACCAATAATTGGTTTTTATTATTTCTGAATGCATAAATAAAAGCTACGATTTTATTTATGAAAAAGTACAAAACGTTACCGTTAAAGTAAAGACATTTGGAAACATTTTTGCCTCCTATCTGGTAATGACTGTGTATTGCAATTTGGTCAGCAACCCTATTGGGTATAAATTGGTTCTTTCTGAGCAATTACAACCATGTAAGAAATAAACAAACAAAATGGTAGTACTTCTAAATTGCTAGTCCTAATGATATTTAACTTTATAATAATTAGTTAAATTTTATATTAAAATTTTAAAATAAAAATTAATTAAATATCATAAATAAGCATAAATATAAAAAAAATATGCTACAACAAAAAGTTAAATTTTTTTATATTTATGCTTATCAACTGCTTGAAACTTTATAACATTTTTGTGAAGCAATAAACAAGTTGTTTTAAGTAAACTTTTCTTAACTAAAATTCTTGTTTATAGTTAGAATTTAAAAAAAAAATTATAATAATAAAATAATGAACTTTAGATTCTTCAAAAAAATTATCTTAATTAGAATTCTATTTAATCACAGGTATTTAATAAATGAATATTTTTCAAGTAGAATTTATAAGTTACCAAAATGCAAAAATATATAATTTAATATTTTATCCAATAACTATACAGTAATAAATTGTTATGAAATTTAATAATTTTTGTATTATTTTTGGGTAATAATAAGAGTTCTAGAATGCAGATTTAAAATTATAAAACTTCATAAAACACATTTAATAGAACTTTCAGTAAAAATAATAAAGGATTATTCAGCTTTAACTTTATAGCAAAATATAAATAGGCAGTTTACGTTATAATAGTTAAATATTTAAATTATTTATAAAGTTGCCAAAAAAATAAATTAATGTAACTTTTACTTTTATTTTATTTTCCATTTCGTTTGAAGGAGTAATAAACCATAACCACAGTGACAAATATATATATATATATATATATAT
>JAPDSC010143236.1:60015-73220 GCA_026290005.1 Latrodectus geometricus
TTTATAACAGCTTAGTATAATTTCTTAAAAATTCTGCAGATCTGAAATTATTATTATTATTTTGTGCTAGTGAATATACATTACCGGATATTTATGGTAATGATCATAAAAGGGAAACACAAACTAAAAAAAAGCAATTAATCACTTTTAGTAATAATTATTTGCTTTATTATCATTGAAAAAAAACATAACATATTATTACAATCTTAATTGGTGAACTGAACTCTTATATGCAAATATTCTGCAATATTCATACGAGAAAAAAATAGGCATTAACTTTTTGTGTGTATACATGGAAATATTAATTTATAAATAATGAAAATTTTTAAAGCATAATTGTTTTTTCAGCATTAATTTACACCATTATTTCCTTTTTTCAGGAGCTCGAAGAAGATGTTGATATATTTTTGACAACACAAAATCCTTACGTGTCAGAAAGCCGTGTAGAGTTTGATTACAAAGTAAAGTGATTAAAAACTATATATATATATATATATATATATATATATATTATGTGCTAACTTTTTATTAGTGCTACGTTGTGTTTCTAATTAAAGCATTCAACTTTAAAATATTAAATATTGAAGTTATGGAAAAATTATTTCATTTTTAGGGATACATAAAATTTCTAAATGTAAGTATAATTCTCCGATTTCAGTAATAAATAACAGTACCATTCATTTATTTATTTATTTTATTACTTCAAATCCTTACCACACCGTTCTCTATACTATCTTTATACTGAAATACTTTATATTAAATTTAACTCCTTACATTGTTTTCGAAAATTTTAGGAAAGTGTGTAAAAAAAGAAATTCGCGCTGCTATTCTCTCTCTGTTTTTGAGGTATGCTTGTATTACCATTCAGAAAGATTTTGCTTTTGTGCTATATTCTGAAAGAAAAATGAGGTTAATCCAGAAACAAGTTCGTGTAAGTGTGCATTTATAAATGGTTAGAAGTTGAATGATTAGAATACTTCTCTTCAATTCAATTGTTTGTGATTTCAATACTCAATTTTGGAGTGATTCTTTTTAATAATTCGGGTCCATTTTACTCTGTGGATCCAGGTCGAGCTGTCGTGTGCGAAAAATGAATATATATCGACCAGATCATATTATTTGATTTCATACCTAAGCAATTCCAGAGACGGCAAATATAGGTTTTCATTTTCTTTCTTTTTGTTGCCTAGAGTTGCATGATTATTAATTTTAAAACTATAAATTTATCAAACTACCTATAAATGTTACAGAACTTTTTGACAGTTGCTAATCACGTGACCATACTTCCATAACAAACAGAAAATGCCAGCTTTCTTTACCATGTATACTATGCAGGGATTATGCAGATATTGAAACATAATTATACTTTTAAAACTAGGTGACACTGTAATCCATAAGAGACCAAGGCCTACAGTATCCCTATCTATTTTTCTGATCGAGGACCTTTTGGGGCAGAGCATAAATCCCAGTGAGGTTGTCAGTATATCGTGCAACCTCCAGTGATTAGTTCCCAAGCATGGGTGGTACTCAATTTAATGGACCCATTGAAGGGATGGAAGACAGAGTCGACTTTGCCCAACCCGAGAGTCGAGCCTCGAGCACGTGGCATGGAAGAGCGAATCAGATTTAGAACATCCCACCCGGGTTTCAAATTATACTGTTAAACACATATTTCTCCAAATTTTGTTGTATTTCATTTATTCTGAATTAGATTTCATTTTGACAGTAATAAAACAATGATGATAACTTGATAGTTATTTCTTATTCAGCAGAAGAATTTTACAAGTGACAGAGCAAGATAAAAGTAAGGAAATTAACAGGCAATGACATTTTTTTTATTATGATGAACCAAATGCAAGAATCGGTAAAAACAAAATTTTTAATTTATGTTAATCGATCCAAATTGCCAAATTATCTCTTTTATGGCTTTATTAACTGATTTACGTTTTAGGGATTTACCACTTCAAAATTATCATTATTTAATACTTAATTAAATTTATTTGAAGTTTAACTCCTATTTCCTTTTTTAATGTTTCTGAAAGTTAATTATAACTGACCATTATAACTTATGTTTTCAAATTTATAGGAATTGTAAAATATTTTAGATTCGTAATGTTAATTAATTAACAGTTTAAGCTACCTCAGTTCATATAAGGATTTTAAATGTCAGCTGTCTGTAACTATGATGAATGTTAAAGCTCTGAGTAAAAACTGTTATGTTGTGCATCACATTTTTTCTATTTTTACTTGTACCAAAACTTAGTTTTTGGTGCTGGTTTGCAGCGCCCTCTCTTTGTGCTACTTTCTAGCCCTTTTGGAATTACTGTGCCTTCACAATTGCAGTGTTTATTTTAAATTAAATTAAATGCCTGTAAATTAACTTTCTTTTCTCTAGATTTTAGATTTCAAGCCACTTTTGGACTACAAGAAACCTATAGTCTATTACTCTAAGAAAAGTACCATTCGTCTGCGACCAGAAATCAGTACGAATCAATCATTTCTTGAAACAACTTAAGAATCATTACTTCAAAATACTGCAAATTAGAAGACTGATAAAATTACGTTCTTTTAGAATACGGCACCCTGTACGAAAAGGAAATAGAGGAAAAAAAGGAGGAAGTGGAAACTAGGAACAAATTTAATTTCCGGAGTGTGGCCACTCAGTCTGAAGCAAAAGATCCTAATGTAAGTTTTCTGGTGCCTTTTGTAATGAAGCCTTTCCTGTTTTGAGTTTGTTTTAATAAGAGTTTCTATTTTTCACTGGCGTGATTCTAACGCACATCTTTTAAAAATTTCGATGAGTTAAAAATTTAATTGGCATTGGGAGTGACAATTCGTAAGGTTTAGTTAAAAAAGAGATTGTATTGTTTACTGTTTAATGTGTAAGACAAAATACAAATATCTGTTACCCTCAAGAATAATAACCTGTTATTCTTGAACTTGAGTACAGATAATTGATGAGTATTTGATATTTATTAACTACTATTTGGAAAATTCTAACTGTTATTTGGAATATCCTACTGTATTATTTAAGTTTGGTATCGACAATAATCTTAATATTTTTTTTCGCTCTTTGAATAGTTTTGTGAATAATAAAAAGAAAAACTAATTTTCCGAGGCATCCTAATTTTACAGGGAATATTTTAGAATATAATTTTATTTGCATATTAGACCAAAAATACATGAAAAATTTTATTTAAAAAATGGGCAGATATCTTTTTATTTTTTAAGGGTAGTATTAACAAACACATTGATTATTTTTCTTTATGGTATTATAGATCAAAATCATAAAGAAAAATAATTATCAGAGCCAAATTAAAATCCAGTTATCACGTGACTATATCCTTTATTTAATTTTAGTGTAAAAGATTTTCATGAAAAATAGTTTTATTTAAGCAACAAAAAAGCAAAAAAAAAAAATTTACACAAGTTTTTTTTTTTATTTCGAAGAAAAATTAAGTACTAAAAATGTTATAGTACCAATAATTAGTACATATTTGGTTTGCTTGTAGCAAAAGATAAATGATCAGTAACTAGGGTAATCAGGTAGAAAAAAGTGAAAAATTTATGAAAAATAGAGTTTTTGTCTTATGAAATAAATAGAGGCTTCAATATTTCTCGCGATTGTTTCTTTTAGGAATATTCTTTCCTTCTATCTTTCAAAAGCGTTTTCACTGATTTTCTCATTTCATTTTTTTATATTTTACAATTATAAATTTTCATAACTTTAAAGCTATTTAAATAAAACTTTTAGTTTGGATCATGTTTGTAATATTATCACAAACATTTACTTTTATGATGTAATTTTGAGTCATAATATTAAATTTTATGTCACAGTTTAGTGTCATAAAATTAAATATTTGAATTACTAAATTACTTCAAATAAAAAATGCTATTATATAAAATATTGATGTTATGTATTTAGTTTTATAAATAACATAAATAATCATGCTCAGTAAAAATCATACGTGATTTTCACATTAAAGCTATGAAATAAATTATGACATTAATGTACACTGGCCTCAAAAAGTTAAGTAATAACTGATTTTTAGCACCTTATTTGCAAATGAATGAATGAAGAAACACCAAATTTGGATGTAGCAGGCAAGAAACAGGTATATATTGATTGCACCATAGAAGTTTGCATAGATTTACCACAAAAAAAAGGCAATTTCACTGGAAAAATCCATTATTGGAAATAAGAATAATCACAGTTTTATTAGATAAAATGTCATAGAAACATAACAAAAAGAAGTTTAATAAGGTATATGCATACCCTTATCTTGAATTTAGGAACATGGACTGCCACCCAACCTGTCTAGTGGTTAGTGTACCTGACTACAGATGGGTGGGACCTGGGTTCGAATCCTGGCTCGGGCATGGATGTACTCTCTCTCTCTCTTACTTGTCTTTGTCCTTTCTTTGTGAGTGTGTGAATGGTTGCCTACCCTATAAACGGGTACCTATGGCATGTGTGTACTGAGGAAGTCGGACTCCACACCAAATATGGTTCAGTTGGAAAAGTGGAGCAGCGCACCCCATATTGCCAGCCTGGCTGGTACACGACAACAACAACAACAGGAACTTGGACTTCCCATGCTATCAAATAAGTGGTTAGTTAACGAAATGGGAAGCAAAAAAACCAAACCAGTTTTTCAGCTCCCTTACAGACATTGGAGGAGGAGTTAAAGCAGCAATTTGTCTACCAAGATAATCCCACAGATGCTCTATGGGATTCAGGTCTGGAGATCAAGCTGGCCATTCCATTCACTCCAAACTAAGACCTTCAAGATATTCCTTAATGAAGTCGTGCGTTATCATCCACCAGAATGAAGTCATTGCCAATTGTACTGACACATGTGTGGGAATACGGTTCAAATATCTCATAGCGATAGCTCACACCAGTCACAGTTCTTCCCTGGAACACATGTAGGTCAGTGTAACCACCGAGTGTGATCCTTGCCCAAACCATTATTCTATATCCATGGTAACTGTGACTTTTCAGAGTGTTGAAATCATGGTATCTAGTACTACGTTCCTCGAGATCAGCATACATCCTGACTTGCTCTTCTGTGTGAATCTGGACTCGTCTGTAAAATGCACAGAAGACCATCATTGTCTGATATAGGAAACGTGCTCTCTTGCCAAAGATAAGCCGACCCTTCTCTTTCGTCCGGGAGAGGGACACGCACAACTGGTCTCCTTGCATAGAGACCTGCATGATGAAGACGTCTTCGCACGAAACTAACGGATATTCTCCTTAGTGCTACAGAGAAGTTTGCAATAGATTGCTGCACAGAAATGCTTCCTCCCAGTTGTCCAAGTCCTTTTATGAAATTTAGAAGTATTTACTTGGTGTCTCATCCTGTAATATTAAAAAAAATATCATTAGGAAGTTATAATTAATTGAACGTAATAATCAAAAGCTTAAGCCGTTTTCCTAAAAAATGCTAACAGGAGGTGAAATTATTATAGACATGACATATATAGAATAAAATTAACATAATTTAGAAGTTGATTTTCAAACATTATATTCATATAAATGTTATCCTTATTTGTACAAATTCTTATCTTATTTTCTTTATCAAAATAACTAATAGGAAGCCATGACATTAAACTTTTGTGAGCCGTAGTTTCCCGTGCAAAACATCAGACCTAATCTTCAGAGAAAGTTTGTGATTTGGTAATATAGCGATATATCCTCGTTATTCTGATGCTTTTTTGATTGGTGGTGAAGTGGAAAAAGCGTAAATACGTATTACAGAACTGATGAATGCTCAAATGACGTACAAATTTCTTTCTGTCTTTAGCGGTGAACCATAGATGACAATTTTAAAATAGAGAGGAAACCAATTGTTTCTGTCCTTAATATGTCGAGAGTTTCTTAACGGTGTGCTTTGTAGTATGAAGAACATTACAAACATTTGAAATCAACATAAAATACAGTTTTAATTCATTACGTAAAGAAAATTTTCAAATCATGATGAAATTTAAATTTCATTCCTCGTAAGCATTCTAAACTTAATTTAAATAAATATAGTAAAAGGATTTTTTTTTTATATATCTTGTTGACCAAAACCAAATGATAAAATTGTTAAGTTTCGTAATCAATCCCAGACTCTTTTAAAAATAGTATATTAATATTGTTTGTAGCATTTCTTTTCTATTTTTTGAATTTTTTTTAAGTAGAGGCTTGGGAGTTTTCCCGGTTTTCTCCCTTGCAATGGGTCAGGTGGATGCAAACAAACCATAATAGAAGAAAGATGCAGTAAGTTTACAAATAACTTAAGGCACCCTTCAAATGTTTTGTTTCCAGATACAACTTATTAAATATATTTGTAAGACATATATAATTACGAAGCCCCAACGACTCAGAAGCTTCACGCTGCTTCCCGTGACATCAGCAAAGTGAAGCACCATTTGCCACGCTGAGTGATTGGGAGGGTGACCACATTCTCCCTCGCTGGGTTGCTGGAGATCCCATAGGTCGGATACTTGTTGGCGTTAATCTGGGAAGACCAAATTCCTTCCGCTGATGTGGTGTGGATGTAAAAAAGGAAGGGGTCAGCTTAGGTATGAACTGGCTACATGATCGTTGTTCAAAATGACAAGGCACTTGGTGATAGCCGAGTACTTCAAGCCCGTTAACCTTGATTTAGAATCCAGGGCTCGCCTACACAGCTATGCATCTATGTAGCCATTCTGAGTCCAATCCCAGCAATAATCCAGTGGACACTTTAAATAAGAGTTTTATTCAGAAATACACACTTGTGTATGTATGCTAATGGTTGAAATTTAAGAAAACCATAAAACTATATATAACTACTTAAAATGTAACACACACATAGAATTCAACCAGTTAGTTAATAGAATAATTAAATAAAGGGAAAGGTATTTTTAGCATACAATTTAAATTCTCTATTCTGCTTTTAATTAACTGTTTAAGTTATTTCAAATTAAAATATAAATAGTATTTACTATTCAAATTATAATGGAAATTTTAAGGAAGAAAATACCTCTTTTCATCCCAGTTTGATGAGGTGAAATAATTTTAATTTCTATACATTGTTAAATACTTTTAAAGTACATTTCACTAATTAATCCTAATTTCTAAATCCGCAATACTTCATTTGGCTGCGTTATTTATTTCGACAACTACATAATGATTCACATACAGAGTGGTTGTCAACCCTTTCAGTAAAATTCCCCAGTGGGTGGTTCAAGAGTTCCGGATGGGCGTTTGGGATCACGCCTGATATTGAAGCTTTAAATTTCTATCGAAAAACATTCTTCAAGCGTGCAAAATAGTAATTTATGCGCCACACTATTGCATTTAATAAACTATGCATTAATTGAGTTTAATTAATTGATATGCTTTTGATGGTTTTTCAAAAATATTTTGTTGATCGAGATACAAGTTTGACAGTCAATGTCGAACGAAGGTGATTATATTTAATATATTGGAATATTTAATATTATAAATATGGAATTTTCAATTTCTTATAGAAAACGGGAATTAGTGTTAAAAGCAGTCTAATCCATATGAATAAAGTGCTTATTCAGTTTATCCGGAGTGTGCAGTGCGGAAAGCAATGAGTTCGAATCCCGAATTGTCAGGATAATAATATCTCTTTGTGATAATACAAAATATAAGACTTTTTTACTTCTAAACTTTGATTACTTTCATTTGTGAAAGTCTTTAATGGCTTAATTGGTCAGGGCGTAGATCAGAAGGTCGTCAGTTCGAATCATGACTTAGCTGGAGATCTATCACCTGATCCTCTTTTCATAAATAAGTCATGGTTTCAAATTTTACCTCAAAATAAAATTATACCTTTATGGGTGGCAGGTCAAATTTTTGGGGTATTTTGCTGGGTTCTTGTTTATTAAAGTTAGAAAACTATCACCCGACTGTTCCCACTGACAGGCAGAGCCCAACCCAGGTAACATGCTGGTGCAACAACAACAGCATTCGTAATTAATTACACACGAACTCACAATAAAGTTGCTTTTTTATGCTGCTATGCATACCTTTCATTACATAAAAATGTATGAAAGTTTAGACGCCATTTTCTTATGATCATTGAAGTTAAAAAAATAGAAAATGCATCTACAATTTCAAACTGATTATATAGTTCATATAAATTTGCTTATTCTATTTGTTTTTCAAAATTTTTTGCACTTTTTAATGTGCAAATCTGCATCGAATTGAGAGAAATTTAATCCAGAATGATGTTTTCTGGTTAACTTAAAAAATAAAAGCCTAATTTTATTTTAGAAACTTTTACGACAAAATTTGTAATAAATTTGAATTCATTACGATCACGATCTATTTTTAAAAAGTGCAATTTAAAAAAAGCAACTGAAAAATCCATCGTTCATGCAAGCTGCTAGCTGATAAAAATGGGAGCTTTTTGTTATTTTTTTCCTTTTAAATTTGCACTCTATCCTTAACGATTGAAGCTAGGAAAAAAATTCACATTGAATCGTCGGATGTTCCTTCTTTCTGCATTCTCTCAATAATTTTAACAATACTTATTTTTTGCTTAAAATGTTTGAAAAGTATTCATTCCGCTTAAGGTAGCGAATGTGTTTTCGGTTTTCTCAATGCGCCACTAGTCGCAAATTCATTGGAATCAAATAAAAGGAGGTCAGATTTCAATATATTTCATAATTAAAGAGTGTTTTCAAACGTTTCAAGGCTCATTCTATTCGTTATTCGAAATCCATGCGTGAGACATAATTTCGTGTAACGGTACAACATTTTGAACAAAGTGCAATATCCTCTCAAATCGCAAGTTTTCTCTTAAATTTATGCATACGTTTTCCACTGAAGGCTATGTCTCATGAAAATTAGAGGACTTTACCAAAGAATATTACTATCAAAACCTTAAATGCATGTAAAAATATTGCAGTATTTCATTTACAAAACATGCATTTAGATTTAAATTTTGATAGAAATTAAATTTAGTTTTTCGTAATTTGAAGTAGTCATCAATAATTAATTGTTAAGAAGATGTTGACTATTTATGATTATTTTAACCCTCTGACAACTCAATTTCTAAACCAAAATCGCTTAAAAAATTTTGATTTTTTTATCATATTTTATATTTATATGCATTAGAGAATTGAAATATGCATTTTTTCTACTCAAAAAATTATTTTTATATAGATATTTTATCGTGAGAAACTGAAATGTCAGAAAAAACAATTTTTGATGTTATCTCAAAAAAAAAACGTTTTTTTAATAAATTCAATTGAATCACAGTGAATTTCTATTTATAACATAATATAAAATTGTAAAATGATAAAACTTTAGAAAATATCAGAAATATAGTGAAGTTGGAAAGTAAATACAAAATACCTTTAAATACCATTAATTACTGGACATTACCAGCATTACAATATGTTTCTGGAAACGTAAACTAAACGTCAAATATTGTATTTGATTTATTTTACTGGTTCAACTGTGAAAACGCGAGCGAAAATCGCGAGCAAATTTTGCTGGATTTGAGTTGCCGTGGATATTGCGGGATACTTAGTCAGAGGGTTAAACTCCTTGGGGATAAATGAAATATAAGTAATCACAGTAAAATCAAAGAAATATTTTGCAGGTTTTTTTAAAAAGAAAAAATATTGGAAAAGTACATAAAATAATATATTTTTTATATCATAAATTTAAAAAAAATTGTATAAAAATTCTGTCATGTATAAATAAAAAGATGTCATTACATAATTGATTTTTGCAGGAGCAAACAGTGTCCATTGACAGATCCTTATTTCATGTCGTAAAGTTTAGTGGTGTGGCAAGTAAAGCGGAGATTGTGGCAGCTTACGAAGAGTTCGAAGCAAGTACTTATTTTTCCTTTTGAACAAATTTGTCACTATTAGAATGAAAATAACAGTAAATACATGTCTAAATATGATTATCAAATTTCATTATACACTTGATAACAATTACTATAGAATTCCTTAGAAATTTTTTTTTTTTTTTATGCAGGGTTATTTTTAAATAAATTATTTTTGGATAACACCAATCCAAAAAAATAAAAATGCACAGCTAACAAATAATCAATTTTTATAAATTATCATGAATCTTTCAGCATTAATCTAAAATTACCAATCAGTATTAGTTCCATTTAAATATTTTACACAACAATATTTTATCTTTTAAATAAATTTATAGCATTTATCCTATTAAATTATAAGTTTTAATTTATGAAATAATTTAATATAATTTAAGGTTTAAAATTAATTCCTTTTAATATCAAATATGAAAATTAAAAATGAGATCAAAGCAAATATTATTTTGCATTGAAAAAATACCTGCTGCATACATTGCAAATCTTACTAATCAAGTTTGACCCAATATTTTTGAAGATTTTATTTATCTTTAAGATTTTTATAGCTCAGATACCCCCATGTGACCTAAATATGAAAAATATCCCATAAAGTCATGGTTTACTAAGTGAATGTTAAGTCCTGGCAAAGTGACTTCACCACGTGTTCGTTAAGCCTTTCTGTGATGACGTCATATTGCGATACAGCCTTGGTCACACAAGGCGATCTGAGAGCAAGAGTATTTGTGACGACTACAGCGAAGTGAATGCGATATCGCAACATAGCGCAACATATCGCAATATATACATTCATTAAAATACTATATAGTAACCCTGAATAAAAATGCCAGTTTTCTCATGTGTAATAGTGCCAATTAATCACCAGATGGTGCATTGGAAACTTGTCACGTGATGTCGTTTTTTATATACAGCAAATATTCCAAACATCAAATTAAAGTTTTTAAGGATATAGTCGTTAATGGCATACTACTGTTACACACGCCATGTTTTTCGAAAGTTAAAGATTTTTGTTTTTTAAAGAGTCCAAGAAATATATTAAGAAGTGTATCAAATCCGCAAAAATATTGACTTCAAATTTTTTTTAATTCTCCCTTTAACATTTCATATTTGTAATTCAGAGCTGATAGTTTCAGATGAAAATTCATCAATTTTTCTTATCCATAAAACGAAGAAAACGCCAACAGGGCAGGTATATATATATATAACAGGCGCACATATATATAGTTACCGTAGATAAGCTAAGCTCACGAGTATATCATGAAATTATAAAATAAAGAAACACAAATTGACCCAAATATGCATTTGAAAAATTTATAAATGTAATTTTGAATAATTATTATTTATAGATATAATTTTTTTGTAGGAACAATGAAATTTTTCTCGCATTTGTCATTGATTTAGATCTGTAAAAATTATTAAATGTATTCCTTTTTTGTAATTCTTTTTTATATTACTAGTTGAAGTTTTGTAGAATTCAAACATCATGAATAACCATCATAATGGGTAATTGGGAGTTTATGTTATAGATATATATATATATAGTGAATGCTCGTTTTTACGAACTATTAGCTTGTTATTACTCTTACGCAGTAAACACATAATTGTAACTCCCATTTACGAAGTAAAATTTATAAATATCTCTTTTTTGTATACTTTCTTTTCTAACAAATATAGTTTTTTTTTTCTTTCCTTCTTTATTTTTTTTATGGTGTGACTTTTTTCAACTTTTTATTTGATTCCTTTTTATATAACGCCTAAAAAATTGATTCATTCTTGAACAACGAAGTGACATTTGATTGGAAGGAACTGTGGTACCGAATTCAACTTGTGTGTTTCTCGCATGTAAGAACATGGAAAAGAGAAAAAATCTTTTCTCCTCATTGTACGTTAAAACAAAGAAGGGTTAAACTCTCACAATATACCCCCTTTGCTGCCTAAAACTTCTTTCGATAATTTTTCGGATATAGACTCAAGTGTGATACGTATAGTAGAAATATCGGATGATGAAAGTATTGATTAAATAAGGGATGAGAAGGTAAGAGAGAGAGCTTTGAGATACCGTACAAGAAAAAGTGAAAGAACTAGAGCAGTGACAGAACTTCAGCAAAACAAGCAGCTGAATGGTTAACAGGAATAAAATACGTTTTTTGAGGAAAAACAGCGAACTGCTTTTATGCATTGAAAAAAAATGAAGTATATTTTATATCAACGATAATTATTTAAATAGAAAAAGATAAATAATTATACCTTGTACGATTATTTATCAATAAAGTTCTGTTTATAAGTAGGAATCTTAATTTGCATTTTTTTCTTGTAATGCATTATAAATAATATTTCCTAATATAATACTTTATTCATAAAGAAAAAGCAATTTGGTAAAAGAAAAAATTAGATCTTAATAATCTAACACTTTATTTTTCTATTTTACGAACATTATATTTAAATAATTCTTATATATACATACATGTACATAAAGATGGTATATATTTATGAATTGTACATCACAATGAAATCTGAGCTTTATATTAGATTAGAAATAAAGAAGTCCATTATTTTTCGGTCGATGACTGTTGTGTTCAATATTTCGTACGGTATTGACCATAGAATTCAGATTTATTTCGGTTGGAAAGATTTCACAGTAAAAAATATTTTGCTCTTTTTTATTTGGTTCATACAGTTATAAGGTACAGGGTGTTAAAAATGGAAATCAACAAAAAGAGAAAATGCAGTACATTCACAGTTTTTCTTAGCTAAAGGCAAAAATACAAGTCAGATAATTGAAAAATACAAGTCAGTTAGAATGATGTAGTGATTGATATCTATAAATTATCATTCAAGAAATTTTAGACTTATGCTCGTTGAAAAGGTGACTTTGCACTGAAAAAATTTTTTTATTCTTTTTTTATTTTGTCTATTTATTTATGAGTTAAAGAGTGTTCAAAGGGAGATTCAACAAAGAGAGCATTCAGCACAATTTACAATACTTCTTTGATAAAGTTATGCTATTCAAATTGTGAATGGTTTTTAGGGTCTCGATACTGTAACAACCATACATGGAATTTTGGTTTCTTCGATTCCTGTAAGATATACTTGATGTTAACGATGTACCTCGCACAAGTAGTACCATCGTTAAAAATATTGATAAAATCTCAAAAATGTCCGACGTTGACCAGCATGTTAGCTGTCCAGAAGCTAAAGATCAGTCTTAAAACTGTTTCAAATCATTTGCCCAAAGCTAATAAAAATATTTAAATAAAACCTACCATTTCATGTAAAAATAATGGATTTTTTTCTCCCAACCTAATATTATTTTAAAACCACACACACTTATTTTTATTGTGAATG
>JAPDSC010143236.1:90770-105946 GCA_026290005.1 Latrodectus geometricus
TATATATATATATATATAACCTCCTTTTCAGAACTACCTGTATCCCCAGGAATTGGTGGCTAATCTCAAAATAAAAAACTGGTCACCTAAACCTCCTCCCAAAGGACTCGAGATGGACTTGCCAACAAAGAAACTTCCTCGTGACACAGTGACAGTTAACAGTGAGTAACATTAATGTATTATAGGTAAATAAATCATTGTACAACAAGTAATCTCTTATGAGTTATCTAACCCATTTTTACGATTTATTTGTAGCGAAATTAATTCCTTAAATGTATTAAATGATAATTTTTGTAGATTGATTCTATTATTTTACTGGGAAGAATAAACTTAAATGGCAGATTATATTTCCAGACGGGTGAGATCTGTTTCTTTTCAATTTAAGGAATTTTTGTTTTGAATTATATTTTTGATCTGCCGGCCAATGGTTGAGTGATTAGCGTTCCTGGTTCTTTGGGTGTTTGTCTTAGGGTGTGAAATTTAAACGGCAGATTATATTTCCAGACGGGTGACGTCTGTTTTTTTTTACTTTACTTTAAGGAATTATTCTTTTGAATTACATTTTTGATCTGCCGGCCAATGGCTGAGTGGTTAGCGTTCCTGACTCTTAGGGTGTTTCTCCTCGATTCGAATCCCAGTTCGTGCATGAATGCTCTTTTCTCTCTCCCGTGTTTCTTCCTTTTTTTTCTACAAAGAGGATGAATGAATTTGGCCCACCCTATAAACGGGTTTGTGGGTAGTTTTAAGCCAGCAGACCTCTCTGTACCTAACTCCTAACATGCCTCCGTGACTTGATTCACAGGTTCACCAGCGACAGTTTCCTGCCTAAACGTGGCGAAGGGTTAGTCAGGCAGTGCGCGCCTTTTGAAAAATAAAGTTATATATCCAATGCAACCACACTGTAGCCGCCCAACCTGTCTAGTGGTTAGCGTACCTGACTACAGATAGGTGGGACCTGGGTTCGAATCCTGGCTCGGGCATGGATGTACTTTCTCTCTCTCTCTTTCTTGTCTTTGTCCTTTCTTTGTGTGTGAATGGTTGCCTATAAACGGGTACCTATGGCATGTGTGTACTGAGGAAGTCAGACTCCACACCAAATATGGTTCAGTTGGAAAAGTGGAGCAGCGCACCCCATACCATATTGCCAGTCTGGCTGGCACACGACAACAACCGCACTGTACTTAGCCCCTTTCGTTTTTTAAATTTAATGTATTTTTTATTCAGAAATAAATAGATTGCTTAAAAACTTAATTAATATAAAGTTACAATGACTACATTTTTATTTTTGTTTATCTATATGTATACCAGTTTCAATAAATGTCAATGTTCTGATCATATGAAAGACTTTATTTGAATAATTTATGCAAATAAATAGTTATTTTAAAGAGATTCTTTTCTTTGTTGAGAATACGATGTGTTTGTATTAATTTTGAATTAATTTTTATGATATATTTTAATAATTTTTTTAAGATTTATAAATATCAGTAAACGAAGTAAAAAATACTCAGTAAATGAAGTAAAAAATACTGTTACCTAAATTGATCAAGCATTGAAACCATTTATTTTTATTAATTGATAAATGAATTACGAACATTTACACCTATTGTTATCATGTTCGATTAGTTTCTTTGCTTTGAAATTTCCAACCCATTAGTGATAGTGAAAATATTTATACTTTCAGGAATAAACATTTATAAGTAAAATAAATAATATAGTTATTACGTTATACTTAAATTTACAAATTGTCAAGAAGAAAATAAGAAAGAATTAAAAGCGCTATAAAACAAGTTAAAAAAAAAACACAAAATAGGTGGTGCACAGAATAATTGGTTATCAGTTCGGAGTCTGAAAAACTTTTAAGTGAGGTCTTTTAATATTTTTATGAATCATCTGCAAAGAAATAATCATTTTCCTGTCTTGAATCATATCAAGCACGTTGAATCGAGACCTATCTAATAATATTCTAGGAATGCTGAATTCACTAAACGGCTCTATTATTTTTCGCGAGATCGATGGGCCTTCCTGTTTTCGACTTCTCCTCTGCCCTTTAAACGTGGAATTCCCGCTCCAATCCCTCTCTTTCCTTTAGGATTACTTTTCTTCCCGTTCTCCAGTTGGCGCACGAATACTTATTTGGTCGGACTCACGTGTACACAGAATTGGCGTAGGAATACTTTGTTTATTATAGGTTTATATAAAGAGAAATTCCACTCATTGTGAAGCTCTTGGAGTTCGATATTCCTTTCATATACAAAGAAAGATTTGAAACCTTTTTTTTTAATTTAAAACACAAATAGGCTTTAAAGAAAAGTATGTCTGGATAGTACTTCCTTGATAATCTTAAATATTATATACAGAAATTATATAACAATGCAGGAGGGATTTTAAAATGTAGCTAAAGTTTCCACTTTTGTGACGCGTCACAAGCGACACACATCATGATTTCCTTGACAATGAATTTTAGATTTTGATGTGTTATTTTCTGCTTGCGAGATCTAATTCAATAAAATGTTGACATCTGGTAATAACAATATAACTAGACCCGTATTAAATGTTTCTTAATTGTTAACTTCTCAAACAAAAAAACTATATACAAGAATTAAATGATTAAAAGTTTTTATCAACAATATGTGGCTTATCAGATAGATTCAAAATTCCCATTGCCAAAATTAACAAAAAAAATAACAAACAAAAATTTTGTAAAAAGAAAATGTTATAAAATTCTTTGAAAATACGCTTTACCAAAGTGACACGAAGCAAAACTTTTATATTGAATATGTGCATTAAAAATGATCGTAACAAATGAATTACAATTAATAAAAAAATATTGAACAAAAACAAACAAAAATATTTACTTTAATTACTCTCTCTCTCTCTTTTTATTTTTTAATAAAAGCATAAGTTAGGTTTTTGAAACTTTTAAATAATGATTACAGATTTTTTAAAAATGGCATATATTTATTATATTTCAGCAATTACAAACACACAAAAACATAAATAAAACAAACATGACTTACAAATGCAACTTTTCTAACCCTTTCTGGATCCTTTATTGGGTGGATCAATTGCACGCTTAATAAATCCCTAATTTTCCTTATAAAGTTTTCGTTGAACGTTCTTAAGAAATGTAAAAACAGGATTTTTATTGCTTAGCTTAACAATAAAATTCTTTCTGCATATTTTCTAGAGTGAATTGCAATAAAAAAAGCTTATGATGCACAAAATCTCTAAATTAACTAACTTCATATAATTTTAGCAAATATTCTAGGTAAGGAAGTTTCAATTTCCTGATATACTGTTATATGTGCTTCCTGATACATCAGCATCTTTTAACGAACTGATAAATATATATTAATAGTTAGAATTATGAATTAATAGGATTCTTTATAGAAAATTTAAGTCTTCCTGTATTGCACGAATTACTTTAGTTATTGTAGTAAAAAACTAATTTAAATTATTAATTATAATAAAACACCTGCAGCAATTATATTATTCATTAAAAGAATATCATTGACAATACACAGAATGTATTATTTTAATAACTTGAATCACTATAATCTAATGTTTAGATTATATATATATTAGGTTGGGGAAAAAGAAATATATTATTTTTACGTGAACTTTATGTAACTTCTTTTGGATTCGCTTTGTAAAAAGGCTTAAAACAGCTTTCATGTAGATTTTTAGGTCTTGCGCGTTACGACTGCTGACATGCGGTTAACTTCGATCATTTTTGATATTTTATGGACATTTTCGACGATGCTGTATCCACATGCGAGGTGCATCTCTAACATCAAAAATACCCGAACGGAATCGACGAAACAAAAATTGTACGTAACTGGTTGTTACAGTCTTATATAGGACGATAAACACCTTTCACAATTTTAGCCACCCGGTTATCTTTCTCGCCGTTACAAAAGAAAAACGAAAATGTATTGAATTTTCTGTTTGTTGTCTTCCATTTTTAAAACCTTGTACTCGTAACTGAATGAATCAAACAAAAAACCGCAAGAGGATATTTTAGTGTAAAATGTCACCTTTCCAACGAGCATAAATCTGAAATTGTTTGATAGATACCTCACGAGATATCGATCACTAGAGATGTCTACCAAAAAAATAATGGATTACTTTTTTCCCAACCTAATATATATACAGACAGATAGATAGAAATATAGATAGATATAAGCTTTTGTTTAAAAATGCCGACCAATGGTTGAGTGTTTAGCATTTCTGACTCCTGTGCTGTTGGTCCCGAGTTCGAATCCCGAGCATGCACGTTTCCTTTCTCTCTCTGTGTGTATCTATGTCCTTTCTTCTTTTGAGATGAAGGATGAATGTGGCCCGCCCTATAGACGGGTTTGTGATGATGTGGGTTGGGCAATGATACTCGTACATCCGTGACTCGGTTCACAGGTGCCCACCGGGTAACGCTAAAACGAGTAGCAGTTACCGGCCTTGTTGTGGGCTAGGGGTCCTGTCACCCAGTATACCCCACCATTTCAAAAGAAAAAAGCTGTTTAAAAATTTTATATTCCTATTTAATATTTTTTAGATGCAATTACATTTGTTGACAAATACGAATACATTAATTTCCTTATTTTATACTCGTAAGATAATTCATTTCATTTAATCGTTTTCAATAAATTAAAGCTTCATTAATCTTCTTCTTTGCAAACACATTTGCTTTTATGTCATTGACTATTTGGTTATTTTTGGTCACTTTGTTAAAATAAAAATAAGCTAAAATATCAAAAGTACTTCATTTTAGAATGCTTGCTGAAAAGAAAGGTAATATATTTTAGTATCTTTGCCAAAAACGCTCTCACGCATTTGATACCTACATTTATAAATATCTAGTTTGCCAAACAATTTTCTTCTAAGTCAGACTTTATTTTGCAGCAACTGGTGTGAGCATTTCTGTGAATACCAGTAACAGTGATCTGATCCTTGTGGGAACGGTGACTGGACTCATGCACCAGTACACTTTTGAAGATCAGCAGTGCAAGAGTACCTACGAGGGTCACGCCAGTTCTGTCTGCCGAGTTCGCTGGAATCCCTTTCACCCGAGGGTGTTTCTCTCCAGCAGCCAGGACCTGACTGTGCAAGTGTGGGACTACACTCATAAGTATGTAAACGACCAACTCATATCTCCCCATCTGATGTGAGTTGGTTTTCTCAACTGCCATTTTACTCCCTTGTATCTCATTAACAAAATGCATATGTTGTAATTACGTATTAAATAACAGATGATTGAGTTTAATACTTGTTAATAACCATGAATTATTAACAGGTAATTTTGCTACTGTGAACCATTATCTCCATTTGCCGAGCATTTCAAGAGATAGCGGTTGGTGAGTAACTCACAAATTGAGCAATAACTGTCTTTGGCGTCTTTGGCGCGGATAAGTAGGATAAATCTTATTGATTTATCTCATCATCGCAGTTAAACTAAACCACAAAGAAGCCAACTCTGAAACAAAGATGCCATTTTTGTATACGACTACAACAAATTTCAACAAAGAATATGAATATGATTTTGAAATAACACTTATTCCATTGGCTATTTGCTGTTGACATTTATGGTAGGTGGTGGTAATATGTCATTCAATCCAGAGCGTTTAATCAGTCTCAGATCTAGAAAATCACTGCAAAAGATATGAAAAATGCTACTGTATAATAAGGTTTCTCATAAATTATGTTAATTTAACCATCAACTTATAATTTCAGGCAAATGTGATTTACATCACAAACACTGTTACCAATTGGTAACTACAAATTATTTTGGAATGTTTGTAAAATAAGAAAAAATATATAATTCTTTGTAAATGCTACAATTAGGATGAAAAATGAACAAATTGTAAAAAATTTATATTAAATTTGCCTTTGCAAGACTCTTTAAAAAAATCATCTTGGATTCAATAAAAATATTCTTAGGACGGCAGGCAGCATGGGTGATTCCTTGGGAAACATCTTACATTGAGACAGCTATTTTTAGACTGAATATTACCAAAATTTCTCAGAAAAGGTTCAGGGCTAAATTTAGCGATATACCTTAAACCAAAATAAGAAATATACAGTTATTACTAATATGTTTTATGTATATAATCCCATATATAAATTTGAAATAATAACCCTATAAATTGAGAATATAGTAAGAGAATCCTATAAATTAAGCATCCAACAAATATGGAACAAATTCATGTGCATTTTCTGTGACTTTAATCTAATCAGTTACAGAAGGTAATCAGTTAAAAAATACTTGCAAATAAATAAGCAGATCTTCATCTCTAAATTTCAGACATTATGACAAAAAATTTTTCTTTAAATAATCTCATCTTTTTTTATAAACATGATATTTTCATTAATTTTTCACAAATAAGCAACTAAATGTTTTTTCGCATACACAATTTGCATTCTACTGTAGATCATCTTTTCTTGGACAAGCAACACATTTTAATTAAAAAATAGATAAGAAATTGTATTTTCTAAGTTTAATCTAATTATACTGCACGCTTTAGATATTGTGTTTTTATTTAATCGAAATCGAGAGTATTTTTTATATTGCCAAGTGAGAAAAATACGAGTTTTCTGAACCATTTGTCTGAAATTTACAACTTTTGATGGTTTCAACTTTTATTAATGGTCAATTTTTGATGGTTGATGGATTTTTAACTTTTGATAATATTTATCCCTTTCCTTATTTACTCATTTGTCACTCCATTTGATAGATACACTCGTAAAGCTTTTTTTTTCTTTTTTTTTTAAGAAACATTTTCAACAATTTTATTCTTTTCAGATAATGGTTTACTCGGGAAAAACAAGCGCATCTAAGACTTTATTTAAAGTTTTGGTGTGAAAACAAATAACGATGTTTGTGCTAATTTTTAACGATATTTTTTTACTATTCACTTATTTTTATTCAGAATACTTGTTTGGACTAGGAAACGAGGACTCTTCATGTGCAAATCAACTAAAAACTAATCGAATATGGCAAAAAATGCTTGAAAATTCAACTGTTAAAAAAATCGAAATCAGGACTCATTTCATTTCTGATTTAATACATTTCTTATCAGGGACGTATTGAGAAAAGTGTAAACACTTACGCTACAATAAGTAAAGCTTTTTCAAAAATAGAATAATAATAATAATTTTTTTTTAATTTACATTGCTAGAATGTAGTTTGATGGAGAAATCTGGATGTAAATATTTTCCCTATCCTCAATGGTTATACGGAGAAACAAAATTTAAAAGAAGGAAAACAGCTACATGTCTGCTTTCTTGACGCGAACAAATTTCCTGATGTTACATCACTTAAATTTATTACATTGTGGGGCTGACAACATTACAAAACAGTTCAAACTGGGGTTAGTTTTATATATATTTAGGAATATAATACCGAAATTATTTAAGTGAATTTCATATTATGAAGTGCTGATTGAAATATTTTTTCCACTATGTAAGTTTCTTATGATTTTCTGATGAGGAACTTTCTGTAGGAAATCCTTGTTCGAGTTCTTCTTCGATACTCAAGTAACTGACGCTACTTGGGCTCCTTTTTCGTCCACTCTGTTTGCCGTTATTTCTGAAAATGCGACGGTAAATATATTTTAGCTCTTTAAATAGTATATACACATTTTTAGTAATGATGTTTGTTACCCCGTAATCGACAGTCTAACGGCCTAGGGCCATTTTAAAATTTCCTATAATATTCGCAATTTAAATTGTCTTCTATAACGACATTAATTAATCAACGACATTAATCATCAAACGACATTAACGACATAATCAGGGGCCGTATTCACGAGTCGTAGTAAACGAAATCCAGTAAATTCTCAAGCACTCACTTCAACCGACGAGCATGTAATGAAGCATCACCAGTTTCTATTTATTCAACAGTAGCTAAAATTGAACTTAAGACCTCATGCTCTAAAGATACTGTCCTTTTTATTTAATATTACTTGTGCACTGAATTATAAACACATACAATATGACCATGACATTCATTCTGATAAATTAAAATTTGATAATTATTTTAAAGTACTAATAAATATTTTCATATTATCACGACTCCTATCGGACATCAAATGAGATAGCAGCCGAATGATTATCGTTCTGAGATCGAATCAGAATTCCATTCCAACTTCGTGCTTGGGTGTTTGCAGAGGCTTGGAATCCATTCCAAATTCTTCGTATCGATTTAACTAGCCTTCGAGTGAAAAAAATGGAGGGGGGGACAACAGATTAAATCTTCTGAAGTTATTTTCATAATATAACTTTGCCGACATAATTTTCTTAAAATTATCATAATAATTTTTAAATAATGCTTTTGCAAGAAATGTTCTCTAACATTACAATTTTAAGCAATTTGAGTATTTTCTTGAAGCTACATATTCATTTATAGCTTCAGTACTGGTTTGAAATTTTTACAACAGCTGTTATACTGACAGATTCCAGGATTATCCTTCTTGAGGCTTAATATGAAGCTCCTATGACAGCTGATATTTTAAAGATTCGCCCTATATTCAATGATTTAATTAAATAACATGAAGAGATTGTATTGAGTAGGTACTAGTACATTGCAGACTAGGCAACTGAAAGAGCCGATTCCATCGTAAAGAAATCAACTATAATATTACAAATAGCAGATAAACCAGTTTCTTTTTATATCACTATACGGTTAATTAAAAATATGGAATATTTTTGGAATATTTTTGGAAAAATATAAAAAAGATAAAGAAAGACAAGGAATGGGTCGAAAAAATGACAAATATTACAAAAAACAGATCTGTTGCCCTCTTATGCCTTACTACTGGCCACGATTATCTCTTTAAACATATATATCATATAAAAGTACTGTCAAGTCTTCTTTGTCAACAGTACAACAAGCAAAAAGAAATGGACATGAATCATTTGAATCGTTGTTGTGCATTAAATTTGGGACATTTGTGCGAGAGAAGTTGACCAAAAAGGAAATGTTTATGGACATACTGTGGTTTTACTTTTGTTTTTTATGTTTATGTTACTTGTGTACTTTGTTCTAATTTTAATATTTGCTATTCTGATAACAGTTATCTTTTAATTTGCCATTATATATAAATAAAAAAAAATATTCGTTTATTAGAAATGACGAATACAATTGCTACATAATTTTTTTTTTTAAATTTTAAAAATAATACTTTGCTATACTATTATTTTTAGAAGAATTAAAATTCTAAATAGAAAAAAAAAGTTTAAAATTTATTTTTTTTTTTTAAATTATAGTATAAGAATAAATTGATATGAAATGAAGCTACAAGAAATGGATTTCTAATTTATTAATATAAACTAGAAAATTTATTATATTGTTTGATAGCATTTTATAATAACCCATTTTAATACCTAAACCAAAAAATAAAACTATAAATAAAATAATTTGAACAAAATCAAAATTAGTAATTGAAAAATTGTGCTTGATACAAATTTAACATTTATTACAGTTAAAATATCTCATTGTGTAAACCCAGATTAGTTCCGTATAGAATTTAATTGAATTTAGTAACGTTTGTTAACACAGATCGCTTTAAAAAATGCAGGTAAAAATAAAAACTTCCGTTTAAATAAAAAGCTGTAACCTGAATACAAATATTTACACCACACTATTATCCGCTTTTGAATATATTTAATATATAATTAGAAATCTTCGCAATGTTAGAAATTTTCAAAAATCAAAAATAAGAAATATTTTTTAATCATTTGTCCATAACAGTATATTCTACATATTTTGATTTTGAGTAAGAAAAAGAAACATAGCAATGTTATTTTTATTAAAAGTAAATTTCAATACAACGAAGAAATTTTCGATTTAAAAGGACAAATTTTGTTGCATCAGTAAAGGTTCATATTATCTGCATTCGTAAATATATAATCTGCGTATTTGATGGTACCTTAAATTCTAAATTTTATAAATTGACAATGAACATACAATTCACAAAATTTTACAATGAACACAAAATTGAAAATGGCTCCATGGATTGGAAGAGAAAATCCAATCCATGGAGCCATTTTCAATTTTGTGTTCATTGTTAACGGTGACTGAATGTCGGGAAAGTTTTAAGAAAGTGTGCAATCTCTTTCTCGGTTTCTTTATTTTATTCATTTATTAGAAAACTCCACCTTATGACTCATTATCAATTTCACATGATTTTAAGAACGTATTGCATTATTCCTTTTATTCTGCAATGATTGATTACTTTTTTGACATGTTTATTCACTTTGGAATTTTGTTTTGAATGATTTCTGTTGCAATTCTATTTCACTGGCAAGGACATCTAGAAAGACTTTGTTTTTCTTTAAACAGGTTTTAATATTGGAACTGTATAGATATTGTACAAGAAAAATTTAGTACACTTTCCTCAAAAAAACTACAGAACATGTTTTTCGAAGCTCACCATAAAAAAATTATACTAACAATAAAAAGATTTATTGTTTATATAAATGATAAGCTCAAACTTAAGTCAATTCATGGAAAAAATGCTAACACTTTTTTCGATAGGAAACAACAGGCATACAGTGGCACAAACAATTGAAGATACACCTTACTTTTACTTTATAAAGTCTACTTTCAATTGAAATAACACATTAACTAAAAGTGCAAACGTAATTTTGTTCTTAGACATAAAAAAAGGTTTAATTATCATTAAAATTAAAGAAAAATCAATGACGAAATTCTAAAAGAAAAATTTTCAGAGGCATTTCAAATAAACATAAGCAAATTTATACCTCAAAAAATTGAGGATACACCAATGAAATTTTTGTTTAAATAGCACTAAATTTTTATTTTGCTTGCTACTATAATTATCTAAGTTTGGGCAATGTTATTTTAAACTTTTTGGACTGTTATTTTTGTTTTTTGTGTAAATTTAAATGGAAAAGGGCTCCTCGGAGAGAGACCAGTGTTGATGTAAGAAAATTTAAATTAAGGTTATTTAAGATAGAAAAATCTTATCGTGAAATAGCTGAAATTGTCGGTAGAAGCAACTCGTGTATCCAGAAAATCATTGGATGATTTAAAAAACGATGGATTAATTGAAAATAAAAGTGGGAGAGGGAGGAAAAGTATTCTGAGTGATGTAGCAAAAAGGAAAATGTTGAAAGATATCAAGATTTATCCTAAACTAAGTGCAGTCAAACTAGCTGCAGAAACTTCTCGAATAATGGGCAGAAGTGTAAGTGGTGAAACCGTGAGAAATGTGATTAGACATGCTGGATATAACAGTCGAGTTGCTTGAAAGAAAATCAGAAAAAGCTTTTGGAGTTTGCAAAAACTCATCAATTGAAGACAGATAACTTTTGGAACAAAGTAATATTTAGTGATGAAAGTAAATTCAAAATTTTTGGAAGCTATTGTCATCAGAGAGTTTGGAGAAAGCCGAACACTGCTTTGGATCCAAAAAATTAACTTCCTACAGTTAATCATGGTGATGGTTTGGAGTTGTATGGCTTCAAATGGGGTAGGAAATTCAGTTTTTATAGATGGCATAATGGACCATAAGCTTTATATAAATATACTCCGCAACAATCTTAAAAAAAAGTGCAAAAATATTGGGTTTGGATGGAAATTTTATATTCCAGCACTACAATGACCCCAAACATATGGCACATAATGTCAAAATATGGTGTCTTTTTCATTGTAAACAGCAGTTGTGCACACCACCACAGTCCTTTGATAACAATGTCATAGAAAATTTGTGGGCCACACTTGAAACAGAGGTCCAAAAACACTAAATTAGGAACAAAGCCCATTTAAAGCAAGTGTTACAAGAAGAATGGGATAAAATACCTCCAGATACCACCAAAAATTGATCTAATCTGTACCAAAACGTTTGGAGGACATTATAAAAGACAAAGGACATGCAACCAAATATTAACACGGTCTTTGTATGTGATATATAACAAAAATTTCAATGGTGTATCCTCAATTTTTTGAGGTAGAAATTTGCTTATGTTTATTTGAAATGCCTCTAACAATTTTTCTTTTAGAATTTTGTCATTGATTTTTCTTTATTTTTATTGTTAATTAAATCTTTTGTTTTGTCTAAGAATAAAATTAAGTTTGTACTTCTAGTTAACGTATTATTTCGATTGAAAGTAGGATTTATAAAGTAAAAGTAAAGTGTATCTTCAATTGTTTGTGCCACTGTATATGAGTGAGATAAATATGCAAACATCAGGATTTCGTAATTTGTTTTTAGATTTTTAACTTTAACTAACAGATGCGTTGACAAAAGTCAGTATGGTCCTGCAATGTTCAAGAGAAGCCATTGGCCCGATTCATTAAGATGGCAGGCTGTTGGATGGATGGAAATGGGAATGTCATAGGCTGATGGTACTAGATTCCTTAATAAGTCTCGCAGTGTAGTTCACCGTCTCTGAAATCAATATCAAATGGAAGTTTTTGTGTCAATAAGACATGTTAAATACCGATCACAAGTTATAATACCCACAAAAGACCATTTTTTACCACTTTCGAGCGGCAAAAGAATTTCTGTGCCGCAATTTGTGGCAGAACGCTCTGTAGCACCAGACAGAAGAATATCCGACAGCAGGTCCATATAGGTCCTGATGCAAGGTGACCAGTCGTGTTTGTGCCTCTCACCAGATAACAAACAAGGGTCTGCTATTCTTAGACAAAATAGTACGTTTCCTGGTCTAAATTGTGATGGGCTTTTGTACTTTTCAAAAGTACTATCAATTTAATTCTGTGGAATGACACAGTTATAGTGGTAGTGGATTAATGTTTTGTTCAGGGATCTCACACAGTTGTCACACTGACCTATTGTCACACTGACCATGTGTTCTGATGTGATGCATCGGGTTGATATCCTTAGTCCATATGTCCACCCATGTGTGTGCAATTGTCAAGGATTTCATTTAGATGGATGGTACTGCAGGACCTGATAGAGGTGTAGTTGTTGAGGAATACTTTGAGGGTCTAGGTTTGGAAAGAATGGATTGGCCAGGTCAGTCTCCAGACCTGAATCCCATAGAGCATCTTTTGACGCTCTCCGTAGAGAAGTTGCTGCAAAGTCTGTTAGAGAATTGGAAAACAGCTTACTCAGCATCTGACCTTCCTTTAACGTTTCGGTAACCTACAATTTAATGTAAAATCTATGCTGTTCATGAAATCAAGATAGCATATTCCTTATTAAAACTTCTTTTATTGCATTTTGCCACATAAAATTTTGATTACTCTTTTTTCCAATAATGAACTTCTCCATGGAGTTTGCTTTTTGGGATGTACATCATTTATGCTTATTCTTAAGTAAGCATCTATGTTGCAACCCATTTTCTGCACATATCATCTGAATTCAGTGTCTCTGCATTCCTTCATTTGCAAATTAGGTACAAAAAAACTAATTGTTCCTTTACTTTTGAAAATCAGAATATAAGGTCATAGAATTTTACGTTTTTAATTGCCAGATTAACAACCCTATCCTAACGTACTTATTGGTTAGTGGATATGAAAATATTGGCCCTTTGTTTTTAATAATTAGTGTATAAGCACTCTTTAAAAAAATGGTGTGACAAATTTCCCCCTGAATTATCTTATTTTGTTTTACTAATGGATGAAAATATTTAAGATATTCAATCGGAATAAAATAAATGTAGTTTTATTTATCTGTCAAGGATTAAAATGGTTAAATAAATAATTTATGCATTACGTTTTAAATTGAATTTGTATAGTTTTAAGAATTTGAACTATTATTTTTAAATGTAGGTTTTTTTCAGAGATGCTTCTCATTTAAAGATTTTTGTACATTTCATTAAAAGATGGGAAAATATTAAAATTTAACGTTAGGGTAGGATCTTTACAACATGAAATGTGGAAATCCCTTTTCAATATTTTCTCCTCTCAAAAAATTTCTAGAGATTTGTTAAATCTAGGAGCATTTCGTGAGCTTATGGTTCGAGTTCATTAAAACAATGACTTCAAAAGTTATTTCTGGAAAATTCCATTTTCTTGAGTATAGGTTAAAGGAGATTTAAAAAAAAAAAAAAAAAAAAAAAAAAAAAAAAAAAAAAAAAAACCAGTTTCCGGGTCAGTTCACTTATGCAAATTGACTTGCTATTCTAATCTTAATGTCTTGAAATACCTTTGTAATTAAAGCAAACACGTATTATTAACAATATTCATGCAAATTTTAGCTCAATTTATTGCGAAGAATATCATTCGTTAGTCCCCTTATTATGCGTTAGTTTCATTATTTTTATTTGTTTGCCGCCCCCTCTCCACACCAACAATGCAATCAAAATGTGTTTTATGTGACCCATTCAACATTATTAAACACGACGGAATGAGCGGATTAATTATCGAACTCATTATCTTCAAGCTACGCTCTTAAGGTTACTGGAGCAATGGCTTCCTGAACCAAGACACAGTAGCCTTCATTGATTAAAAATGCTTACACTTCCTGTAAATTTCTCGATTTATAAAGGATAAATTATCTTTTCACTTTATTCAGATTCTGAACTATGAAAATAGTTCAGTTAAATATATTAAATTAATTTGAAATTTATACTCATTTTGAATTTATCGTTTCTTATTTTTTAATAAATTTGTTTTATTATCAAAAATAAACAATTTTCGACTGGTAACAGTTTAATATCTGATTCGTAGGCATAATAATTATTTTATATTTTCTAAATGCCTTATTATGCTCATTCAAGTTCATTTCGATTGAACATTACAAAACCAAAAAATAATCATTTGGATTTAAAGTCAAGTGAAAAGTCAACTCCTGGGCTCGCTATCTTTTCAAACTGCCACACTAATTAACCCTTCTTTGCATAATGGTGGAAATTTCCATTATAACCTATATTGCCCAAAAATTATATAAAAGAACAAGTTCACTTTAAGTTGATCGTGTTTGGATACCTTTTTAATGTCCATTGCATAAAAAGAAACATAGCTGTCAAAAATAAACAAGTGTCATTATCAGTGCTTAAAGTTGTCTTATTCCGCTGTTTGTTGTAGTTGCAATAAACGTATGATTTCGTTTATAATTTTGTTTTATTATATTAGAGTTTCTATTGCTAAAAAATTGAAAATGAGTGGAAGAAAGGTTTGTAACACGTGTTTCTGTTATTTTCCTCTTTTATTTCTATTTAGTACTAAGCTAATGATCTAACTTTGGATG
>JAPDSC010143236.1:106346-122241 GCA_026290005.1 Latrodectus geometricus
TTTTTATTTTAATTCGAAACCTTTGCCCTAAAGAAAAATCATTGCTGATCGCAGTTCAATTTTCGAGAATAGCTATTAAAATCCCATATGCAGTTCGTTGCACTTCTGTATCTACAGTCAAGGAAAAATGTGCCAGTCTTTTCTATTTACCAAAAGAGAAAGATTTTACCACGGATGCATATAATTTCCGAAGTATCGAATACGGAATTTAGTGTGTTTCAAGGCCATTCACCTTCAACCTTTGTCTTAAGATGTTTTCCACTCACTGAAGTTTTAATTTCTGTAAATGCACCTTTCACATTTCCGATTCATCGTATTTGTTTTATTTGTGTAATTACAAATCCTTTCATAGAATTAGGATTAATCAAGCCCATAAGTCCATTCTGTTTCAAGTTTTGATTGCATTCGAAAACCCTCTGCCGTGTTCGCGAGCAAAACAATCGTTTTCTCAGACGAGAAAATTTCCAGCCGAATAAAAATTCAATTTATTTACACTCCAATGTTTCCATTCGAAGCGTTTTATGCGTCCTTCTCCCTTGCAGAAAAAAAAGGATAAAATTTAAATGTATTCATCAAAGTTGAATTGTTTCTATTATATTACAATTTTTGCCTTTTTATTTAATTTATTTAAATAATGTCGAATTTAATTTGTTATTGTATAGGGTTATGAGGTGGAAATGAACTGAAATTCTGAGTTAACTTATAAAAATGCAGGATCTAAGAGGATTTTATAATTATAAGAGGATAACAATTTGAGAAGTCAAAAATGTATAGTTATCATAAGTAAACACATTATTATAACTATATATTTAATAATTAAATATACGTTAATACATAAAATTTTTCATAAAACACTTAATTTTAATTAAAATTATAAAAGATTCATTTAAAGGAATTTATATATTTTTAAATAATTTTTTTAGCTATAAAGAAAATTGTCGGTTTTTAAAAAAGATTTTTTTTAATAATGTAAATTAGAAAATTAGGATTATTTCTGCTTTTAAAGTTGTATCATAAAAATTATTTTAAGTTTTCTTTGGGTCTTTTTTTCTGTATGTTTTATCTATATAATTCGTTTCATAAAATTCACTTGAATATAATTATATTGTTTGTACTTTCCAAACGATAAATTTTCATTTTTATTGTGTTATATTTTAAGAATTTTAAATCCTATGACTTTTTTCAAAAAAATAAGAAGCATTTATTAAAAAAAGTTTTTTTTCTTATCTTTCTTGTCGTATAACTACAGTATTGTAAAAAGAAAGTAAGTTTACTCTATGAAACATTATTATTTATAAATTAATGTTTCGAAGAGTTTTTCAATTAAAACTTATTTCAAATGAGTTCAAAAAATATGACTTATGAAAACTTTTTTGATTATTTAAAAATGTATTTTATACTTTAATTAACTATTGATACCAATGCACAGAATATATATATATATATATATATATATATATATATATATATATATAAACATAATTGAACAATTATTAAAAATAATAGAAAAAATACTAAAGAAATTAGATATGCAATCAAAACTGTCAAGTTTATCGCTTTATAGTTTTATTGTCTTATAATTAAACAAGCAGGCTTAAACGGCAGGTTTTAGATTCCTATAGACGACGTGTACATATCTTTAAGAAAAAATTTCAATTTGGTGAAACAACGCTATTTGCTTTGTCCAAAACGGTAAGAAATGAGAACTCACACACAAACAGATCAACAAGAAACATATCGAATGGAATATGGTACAGTAGAAAATTTTCTACATTTACTAAGTTATTGAATAATGATGTCTGTATTAATTTTATTGGAAATAAAACGTTTTTATTATTGACGGCGTATTGTGAAAAGCGTAAACACATACGTTGCAGTAAAAAAACAATTCTTTTTCAAAAAGCCGAGAAAAATAATAGCTCTCATTATTTTTTTTAAAAATAATATATATTTGGAAATGTGGAAACGAAAGAGAAGCCAATGAGGAGCATTCTTTTTGTACTTCCAGTGTCTTTTGTTAAAATAGTTTATGTATGGTATTAGAAGTTTTAAAATGAGTTCAAATCAGCACAATTTACGATTTAAACTCATTACGAGAGCTGTAACCGAAATTCTGAAATGAAAAATTTCGAAATGATCAGCTTTTGCTTCAAGTTAGACAGAAACTAACATACTAATATAAGTTTCTATAAATTCATGTTGCCATTCTCGATCTTACCCTGAGAGAAAACTCGGCGGACAAACAGATATATATTTCATTCATTCCGGTTGATTCTAAATTGTTCTTTCTAATTAAGAGGGGTGATAGTACCTATTCAGGTGAGCAATGATTATATATGAGCAAAGGATCACACTTCACTCAGGGAGATAAAAAAGAGAAATATCATGATTTCCCCTGAGCTTACAAGAAAGTAATAATAAAAGTAGCATAATCCAAAGTATTGTTCAGTGAAAAAATTATAGGAGTCCTCAAAATATTGACAAAGAATGCCATAGAACGACTGTGGCAACCTCTATCGAAAAATCCTGGTGTATTAATTTTGCCCTTCCGTAACGATGTTTCCCTCCACAAAAGCTTCAATCAGTTCATAAGCATGTCATACACTAAAGATATCATGTCGTCCTTGAAGGAAAGGTCCTGAGGGTTGAGATCCGGTGAGCGAGGAGGCCTAGCCACTGGTAAGGAACACTTATCAGAAATGCGGGATATGTATTTGAGGAGCAAGCTGGTAAAATTTGCTGGGACTCCATTGTGCATGAGCCCTGTATCTCACTGGATAAGCCTGCTTAAATAGGAAACACTTGTTGCAAGAAGATATGGTTGTTGTGCCAATCAAACGGTATGGTATGATTGTATGGACCAATTAGGTTACCCGTACAACTAACTATACCATGGTTGTATAGACCAAGGACACCTGCTCAGATGTTTACGGAAAATTTCTCTGATATTGTAGAGGAAGACCACACGTAGGTGATGGAGGAAAGCGCGCGTAATCCTCCCCGAAGGCATTTTGTTCTTATTTGAAACATTTCTAATTTTCTCATTTCTGCCACTCAGAGTAGAGCTCCAGTGGCACAAATACTACACACTCCTTTCTGTTAAGATCAACAAAGTGTAGCATCACTTGCCACGGTCAGTGATTGGGAGGGAGACCACATTCTCCTTCACTGGGTTACTACAGCTCCATAGGTTGGGAACGTGTCCACGTCAATCTGTGACGTTCCAAGTCCTTCCGCTGTTATGGCATGGAAGTATGACCATGTTACAAAATTATGAAACACTTGATAATGGGTGGGTATTCCAAACCCGTTAACTTTAAGGCTCTTCTGCACTGCTATGTATCTATATATGTATGCCTCTCAGAGTGGAATGCGACACTATATTCCTTTGAAATTAGAGCTCATCTGAAATGTTTCGTTGGTTCAATTGATACTTTTTGTAAATCAGTACGGTACTTTTTGTAAAAAGAAATCAACTATTTCTTTTTTATATAGGCCGTGGTGGCCTGATTGATTAGGGGGTTGTTTTCATTTTCGAAAGGTAGTGAGCTTGAATCCTAGGTAGTGAGCCGACTTAATCAAAGATCCGACAGATTCACTTAAGGAGTTTGGAGCACGTTAAAAATGACGTGTGTTGCAATATCCTCCATGTAAAATGATACTTCTAGAGGTGGCAGGTCATGTCTTAAGAAGTACTATGCCTTGTCCCTGCTTCTGAATTGTGCACATTCCCATGTGTCTACTTCAGCCTATTTAGTAAAACCCAACCCTGTTCTATGTACAGAAAACGTATATTGCTGCAACAACTTTTATTTTCTTAAAATTTGCATAACTACAATGTATAATTTAACCAAGAATTAATGTAAAATTATCCCTAGGATCATTACTATCAAAATACCATCTTTTAATTTTTTGAATTATTATGAATTGAATATATTATGTCTCGACTAGTATTTTCATAAAAAAAATTATCCATAAAATCTGAAATTATTAGGTTCTAGATCAAAAATTAAAAAAAAAATTCTGTTTATAAATTTTGAAATAAAAGAAAATTCCCTAAAAATATATTTTCTTAATTTTATTGTTACTCAAAATCAATGTACTATGCAATTACCCTATAATTCAGCATAAAATCATCATTAATTTGCACATTGGAAGAAATGATGTTGATAGAACAATGCTCCAGATTTTGTAAAGAAGGAAACTAAATTAAAATCCTTTTTTTTTCAATTTTAATGCATCATCAAATTATTATTAAATTATGTATCGAAGAAATTGATAGAAATGGAACAATTTCTGTTCCTGGAAACCAAAAAAAATCCTATTTACGACATTAAATTCATTATTAGCTTATCTTCAAATTATGTATCGAGGGAGTTGATAAAAACAAAATGTCTGCACCTTAGTTTGAAAACAAAAGAAAAATATAAGAAAATTCTTCTGTCCCTTCTAATTCTTTATCATTTGATCATTCAATTGTATATTGAAGGAGATGACAAAAAACAGAGCAACAGTATTTAAATAGAATAAATTTATTAATATAGTACGAATTTATGAATAGATATTTTTTTTAATTCATTATCAAATCATGATTAAATGCATATTGTAAAAGCTGAAAATGGAACAATGCTTCGACCCCTGAGTTCGTGTAAGGACGAAAAACAAAGTTTCATTTTCACTGCAAAAATTCATTTTTCCTTTTTAATTCATTATCAAATCACTATTAAGTTGTATATCGAAGTCGCTGATAAAATTGAATAAAACCTGGATTTGCAAAAGAAAGAAAACAAAAATAAAACATTTTTTCCCTGTCATTTCATTATTATCATTAAATTTCACATCGAAAAAGCTGAAAAAAAATAATTGCTAAATTTGTGAAGAAGAAAATCAAAACAAATAATATTTTTCTATTAGTTCATTATATCAGGTAAGAGCCGATAGAAAAAGAGCACTAACAGCTACTGAAATTTTAAGAAAACCAAAGAAAAATCAACCTTTTAACTTTGAAAAATATACATATATAGACTAAGAAAAGAAATTAGAGATAGCATTATTTTTAAATAGAAAGTATTAAATTTCCTGATATAATGAATGGTCATTATGATAGAATATTTTTCTAAGGTAAGGAGCTTTGCAGCTATCAAATGACTTAGAATTTTCCAAATAAGTAGAAAACAATTATCGGAAAAATATAATATATATATATATATATATATATATATATATATATATATATACTTTTCTTCTGAAATATATATAATAACTCGCAGAGAAATTCTAGGACCAACTCCAATATTTGTTTTGAATCAAGAGAAGTTATTTTCAGGAAAACAAGATTATTATGGATAAAAAAGCTCCTGATGATGTGAAATTCGAGATTTTTACCATTTTTTAAAAAAGAAACTTAAGCTTTATGCTGTTTCTTTATTTCGTACCGAAATTCTACGAATAAAATCTTAAAAAATGTTAGAAAAAACGTTTAGTGCAAGAATTATAGGACATAACAAGTTTAATATTTTTGCTATTCTGTGATATACTTTTAATTTTTTAGATGTAAATAATTAAGAAATATTTCAGCTTAAATTGTTATAGTTTTTTGGTATAGTCACATCAATCATTTGTTTGTAAACTAAGATATATTATAAAAAAATAAAGATTATCACCTTTAAAAAGTACAATGAAATCAAAAATTTTCCATTGAATAATCTTTTAAACGAGTACATTTTAAAAATTGTGTGTGAAGACTTAAATTTCCCTTAAAAAATCGAAATATATCCATATCTTAAATACAATCAAAAATATGTATTAAATACATGTAATAAAAATGTAAAGACAATTGGTATTTAACATAACACAAAAAATTATTCAGAAAAGTTTAAATCGAAACCATGATTTGATTAGATGGACACTCTACGGTAACTTTTTACACACGAGAGAGTTAATTCATTCAAAACCATTATTTTAAACTCGACTATGAATCACTGCAGACATATACGCTTGAAATGGAAATTGAACCCACGAACTGCTGAACTGAAGGCTCAGTGTCCAGCGCGTCCCCAAACTAAGAATAATATTTACGGAAAGAAAAGAGAAATACCAGTTTGTACCTTCTTTTACTGCCTTATCCATTCTATTAACATGAGAATCTATTTTTCAAAAGATAATGATTGTGTAAAGAATTTTTAAATTTCTTCATTAATTTAAAACAATTAAAATGCTGAAATTCTTCTTTGGTGTATTAAAATCCGGTCTTGAATTATTGCTTACAATTTTAAAGTTTCTCAAATCATAAAAACTAATCATAATAGTCACTTAGTGGTTTTTTTTTTCAAATTCCAAAAATAGGTTATGGTAAAGACTATTTAAAACAACAGTAAAATCAAAACACGATTTCTTACATTTATTTTCCCATGGGTGCAATAATTTTCCAAGACGAGAAAGAAAAACAATGCATTTTTCTTATTGTTGAGCTACATAAACCTTTCATTTATCTATATTTAAATTTTTAGTTCAACTCAGATTGCATTTTAGAGATACATTTTTTTAACCATTTGAATTTTTTTGTCTTCTAAGATTCGTATTGTGATAGTGTTTCAATTTCCATTACATCGAACAAAAATAGAGTTGTAGAGTTTATTATGTGTGTTTAATCTTTTATAACGCATTATTTCTTGCGTTGGAGAAATTTAATTTCTTATTATCGAATGCATCGACATAAGATTTCTATGGCAACATTTTTCCTTAAAAAAGTTTAAATGAATATAGAGTTTCAATAAAGAAAATGCTACATTTAAAATGTATCACTGTAATTAAATTTGACACGTCAAATAACATAGATATGAAGGAAAAGCGTTAAGTATTAGGACTTCTTATCATAAACGTCAAATAAAATAAAATAATTAATAAATATCAACCATTTTTGAAATGCCGAATTTTATTTTGTTTTACATTATTTTACAAAGAATAATGAAATACATTGCCTATGTTCTAAAATTCTTACGTTAAAATGTTAACTTTGCCGTGGATTCCAAATGATTCTGCACATTTGAATGTATTAAAATGCCTAGGGGTAGATGTGCTTAGAATGTTGTTTAGGAAAGTCACATATGTTTACCAAAAGTAAATTTGCAAGCTATGTTGATAAGTTTGCTAAATAGGTAAGTTTGAATATTATGAATGTATAGCATATATATTATCATATAATATATTATTATGCCTCATATGTATTAATAAATTTATACTGATGTTACATAAATTAGGCTTCATCAGAAAAATGCTAAACTTTTTCCTTTAAAAAAGAAGAAGCAATTTAATATTAAATTTACATTTTTTGCTATCAGAAAATTAGGAGTAGATACATTTTTTTCATATTTTACCAGGTAAAAATTCATCAGAAAATCGATGAAAATTTTACTATAAAATTAAAAATAAAAATTTGCATTTGACTGAGAATGAGTCACATTATAGTTATTAAATTAAAATTTTAAGATGTAAAAACTTTTTTTTATAAATTTTTATCAAAAATAATAATTATATTTTCTTACTTATTTAAAATTAAAATGTTTTAACACTTGATGACGTATATTCTATCATTACTAATTAATGGTTCGAGAAATTATAATTTATTATAAATTTTAAAAATATTTTAATTTTGAAGAAAATTTTCTTTCCGTAGGTATTTAAAAATATTAAAATATATGTATAAAAAATTCAAATACAAAAAAAGATAAAAGCCCATAAATAATATTAAGTTGTGCTGCTGAATATAAAGTTTTTAAAATATAACTTGAAATTTTATTTAAGTTATGTTATTTAAGTTACATGGTTACAAAAATACCTAAAAAATGTAGCTACAAGCATAAAACAATCATATATCAGATTCAGCTACCTAAAATTCAATTAATATTCATTAACAGCCTTATTCACCAAACACGGGTTAACTTGAGTGTAGCCTACCTCGGATATAATTCAACTCTAGCATGACTCACCGATTCTTATTCACGAAGCGGGGAAATTCCTGTGTAAAACAACTTTGGAGTTAACCGAACACGATATGTAAGACAGCTTCTGATTGGCTAGTAATCTTGCACATCAATGTCAAGAAACATATCGCTTAAGTCCGCCATTGTTTGCTGACTCGGCGCTAACACTCCGAAATCGTAGGGTTATTCTAGGGTTACTTATAGGCGAGTTAATCGCTATTTTTGTCTAGGTGAATAAGGTTTCATGACTTAACTCGCCCTTTACCCTGAAACCTCATTTAACTCTGGTTGGTGAATATGGCCGTAAAAGAAATAGATTAATCAATAATTTTATTATTACTAAAATATATTTTTGGAAACTAGTTTAACTGTTTGCTAACTAAGGTAAAATGCATTTGAAAACAATAAAATCAATTACAGAAAAATGTTCTCCTGCTCAAGGTTTTAAGGAATAATGCAACAAAGAAATATTGTTATAATATATTTTTCGAATTTTATGAAATAATTTACTTACTTATATTGTTGAAAAATATCTTAAATTTTAAATTTTTCATAAATGCGTTTAACTAGATTTTATATGTACAGGCATAAATATCAGATATATTTATTTTTAAGAATAAAATCATTAGCTTTGAAAAAAAAACTTTATATTTAAAAGTTTCACGGATTGAGATAATATAATGCGGATTTTAGAATTGTGAAAATCGTATGGAAAAAAAAAATGCATTTTTTGAAAACTGAAAAATTTGTAAAATTTTAATTTTATTTGAAAAAATATCCTAATTTTGTGTCATATAATTGTAATGTAATGTCCCATTCAGCATCATTCTGTGTTAATGGAGAAATTTTGAACTTTTTTCTGAATATATTGATTTTTCTGAAAATGACCATGTTTGAGTACGTATATAACTTATATTTTTCTTTTTATAATCGTTTCTAAAAGGGAATTTATAATAGATGTCAGTATAATCACTCACACAAATGTATATTTTATTTATTTTTAAACATCATTTAATATAAGAAATCCGTTACTTGAAATTATAAAGCAGGGGTGGCCAAGACGTCGACCGCGGTCGATATTAGACCATGAAGACATTTTTGTAGTCAACGCGACCATCCCGATAATAAGCTCGGATATTAACAATTTAATTTATGACTTATGACATAGAATCAACGAATTATTTAAAATAAAAATTTACTACTGTCTACGCTTTAAAACCCAAAACAAACTGTGCAAAGATTTACGATTTAAAGATTTATGATTAAAGGTTTACGATTTATAAAACCTAAAACGGACATGATGAGTATGATTAAAACATTAAAAAAAACTATAAAAAGATATGCATGTCAATTAAGAAAACATGAATTGAGAAACTTCAAAAACATGGAGGAAGATATACAGTGCCAAATTTTAACTAAACGAAATGGTCAGTTTTTGATATATGAATACTTTGATTATTTTTGCCAGTAAATTTTTGTTTTGTAAATATTAATATTAAGTTTTTTTTAGAAAAATTACGTAATTTACCATTTTTTCTTGTTACCGAAAATAAATATGTGCGTTAACTTAGCTCTGCCGTTGGTAGACCGCCTTCGATTTTTTAAATATGGAGTAGACCCCGGATCCCAAAAGTTTGGCCACCCATGCTATAAAGTTTATTAAATCTTTTTTTCTCGCTCATTTCTTTCTACTGCAGATCTATGTGTTTGACTTGGCTGTCAACAAGGTGGATATGATGGGCTCCTTCGCAGTTTACACACCAAAGCAGAATATTAGCCTAACGAAAGTTGAATTTCACCCTCGTAAACCCGCTATTATTGTAGGAGACGAAAGGTAGAGTACAGAAACACTTGTTTATAATCTTTAAAAATGGAATATTTCCTAAAATATTGTTAAAATTCAAAAGTAAAAAAATGGAGGAATCTATATCGAGTAAGAAATTTATCAAACACCAGATCTTGTCTTTGTAGCCTTTCATCACGGAAATAAATTATTAGACGTTTAGTTTAGGTTTTCACCAACAGATGTCGTCAGTTGTATGCTAAATAACAGTTTTAGTTTTTACCGCTCTTTTTCTAATCAAAAATGGCTGTTAGAAAATGTTCACCGATTGACATATATAGTTGAGATTCATCAAGAGATTTTAGTTTTGAAAGTGATGCAGATTTTTCAATGCTAGTGAAGAATAATAGTTTTTTTTTTCACAGTACATTATATTTTCATACGCGTATTATGCATTTAACTTTTTTATATTATATAGTAAATGAAAATTAGCTAATTCAATTGAAATTTATGAAAAAAAAAAAAGCTTTGTGATATCACCAGAATTTTTTTTCCAGCCGCTGACAGCTTAGTTTCTCATGACAAAACTTTATGTAAAGATATTTTCTAGAAAGGAAAGATTGATATTTGAATTCTCTCCATTATATATATATATATATATATATATATATATATATATATATATATATAATATTTGAAGTGATCCACAGGCTGAGCAGTCAGAGAGTTAATTAGTTAATTTTCATGAGTAAAAGTAGACAAAGAAGGACAAACTAAAGTTGGAAACATACAATGATGAAAATGTTTCACTCCACACAGTTGTTTCTAGAATATATAACTTATAGATTAAATATAAGTTATAAAACTGCATAAAAATTTGTATTTCACAACTATTTTAAGCTTAAGTATGACTTTAAAGACTTTTTTTAAACTGGAAGAATATTTGTAATTTAGAAAATAACTACAAAGCCCCATAAAATTTGATATTTTATATGTTGGGTTGTCAAATCAACTAACATCACTTCTTGAATTTAATTAAATTGGGGTTAAAAATCAGTAAACAATATATTGTATATATTCAGAATAAATTTCACTTATAATGAAAAATAACACCACAAAAAAACCAAATGTAAATAATATTTATATTAATATTAAAAATATTATATATACTTTTTCATCATCTTGTTTTATATAGTTAATAAATTTGGCAAATGAAGCATTCACAAAGATAAATCAAATAAAATTTATTCTTATGGAAAAGAAATAAAATTTCATAGTTATATATAGCTATAGTAACATTGAACTGAATTTCTGAAACATAAATAATCTCTATTTTAAAAAAAAAGAATATTTTTCTTATTATACAAATTACAATCCTTTGAATTTTAATATCTAATCTTAATGATTGAAATAACTTTTATATAAATAATAAAATAAAATTTTATTTTAAATTAATTTCTTGCATAATAATGTAATAAACTGCTTCATTCATAATAATCTAATAAACATTCTTCATCATCTAATAATTAAATAATAAATTAATTCATAATCATTATTAAATCATAATATTAATCCCGATCCCATTCAAGAGATGATTTAAAATATGTATTATTCTAAAATCTTGGCAACATATTTAGATTTATTTTACAATTATTTAATTAGAGATAGAAATATCTTAAAAAATATGTTCTTTATCTATTTCTTGTATTAGTTTATATGTGATGATTTTGAATTAAGTATTTCATTGTATTTTTAATGTAGAGGAAATGTAATTTTATTCAAACTGTCTCCAAATCTCAGATCAAATTTAAAGGTAAGAAACATATATTTCTTTAAAATTTTTAACAAGAATTTTTTTTTATTTAAGTGAAAAAAATTGGGAACGTAAATACATAAGTTTTAATAAAAGGAGATTTTTTAAAAATTTAAGTAATCTCTAAAATTTGGTGATATTCTATTGGAAGACTTCAAAATAATAAGGTGCATGTGGTGAAATCCTGAAAAAATATTGAATTCATATAATAAGTTTTGATAGTTGAAAAGAAATATTTTTCAAATAAAATCATTTTTAAACGATAAATTGCGTGATGGTCCGAAGAGTTTGCAAATAAAAGCAGTATAATGTGGTCTTAATAATATAATGTAAATATATCATTTTTATAGCAAGAAAAAACAGCAAATTATCATTATAATTATAGTATTTGTTTAAAATAATTAAATTTTTATTTGCATTTAATTTTCTGTAATGAAATGTATTTAGCACAAAATGTTTTTAAAGATTTGTCTATAAAATCATTTTGATTGAAAAAATGAATTTACCCCATTGTTTTTTCCATTGCATTCGATAATGTAAATCATTTCACCGAATTTTTATTTCATTTAAAAGAAAAAAAATAAAATGTGAAATGTGTTTATTTTACACTAAGTATTGATATTAAGAAAGACGTAAATTATCAAAACAAATTCTGCTTAATGTTGTTGTCTTGTCCAGCAAAGTAGTGCAATAGGATCAAATTGATCCAAAAGCTCTGAGTGCATCAATAACTTGCGTGGAGTAGAGAAGTTGATGCTCATTATCATCGATATCGACGTGAGTTGGTATAAACTTAAGAATGTAAATCCCTTGGGCCGTGGTTATTTTGCTTTAGGGCACGATGATATCTTGGGTGAGTTGGGAGTTGCTGCTTAAAATGACCTAAAAGGCAGAGTGAGATCCTGAGAATAATAAAAGTTCTTTAGAATTTTGTATCTCTTTGGAATAATAAAAGTCCTCTTTATAGCCACCATCTCACAGCTGTAATTGCAGGCTATTTTACCAACAGATATTTTGAGGGATTCAAATGTGCCATTAGCATAGGTTAAAATGATGTCAGCACACCCCTGGTCAAAGCTTAAGTCTAAAGAAACCCCGTAAAAGTGATAGTCATATTTTGAAACGAATTGGAGATTTTTCTCCTCGATCACAGTAGCTCCCTCTTTTTTCCTGGAAGGTTTAGTTTTATTGTTACCTTTGATGGAAGACTGATGGAATTTTTTTTCTTTCGGGGACCCTTTAACCTCTAAAAGGCACTTTGCCAAGTGGTGGATAGGAGTGAATTTTCCTGTGTGTGGTAGAAAAGAAATAAAATACCTTCCGTGGACCAACAGGTAAAGGTCCAACCTCCTCGGAGGCTCTGGAAGGCTCTCTTCCATGACTGATGCAAAATTGTTGTCTAATCTTAATTCTGTTTAATAATATATGCATGCATTAATTGAGTTAAAATAGGGCAAAAGAAAACTCAGATTTGGTCCTAGCATTTGGATATTAAACAACAGGTAATAAGAGTTCCTTTCATTTAAAACTTAAATTAAATTAAACTAAGTTTTTTAGAGCTTCCAACTAGTTCTTATTTTTCCCCAACGGAAATATTCCCTTGGTGATAGTACATAGTGCATGTCCAAATGAATTTTGAATGTCTTGTAAGCTATTCACCTCTTTGTGTGCTCAGTATGATTAAATTTGAAATGACACATTGTAGAGATCCTCTTCATAGTAAAATGTCCCAGATTTGATCCTATCCGCTTCTGAACAATGTGAAAAGAATGCTGCGTTTCTATTTTTTATTTCAATACATGCTTAGGTAAGGATTAGGTTTTCCAAATTTTCTCCTTTGCGATGCTTAAATATGACCCACAATCTATTAAAATGTCTCACAAGAAACGATTATATGCGGAGGATACTAAAACTCTTCGCAGTAGTCTTCTACGTGCTCTCCACTGCGGAGTGTGCCGAGATGATTAGAGCTCTTGCCTTCGATTCACCAGTTCGTAAATTCGAATTCCAATTTGTGCTTGGATGTTTATAGTGGTTTGGAGTCCATCTTAAATTGTAGATCCAAGTCTAATTAACCCTCCTGAGCAAAAAAATGTCTGTTGAGCGACAAACAAATCAAATAACTTTGCAATGTAAAAGTTTGTTGCGATCTATGATCAACTTGGTACAATGGTACAACTAGTTCATCAGAGAGAAAAGTCCATCGATCGAATCCAGCTATTAACGAACAACGTTCAAGAAATGATCAAATGAGGAATGATGAAACGAGAAACGAACTTCACGAGAACTCTTTGTTCATGAGGATTGGAATTGAATCCAGAGTCATATATCTTAAACACATTTATCATACAAAGACATCATTTTGATTCACTTAAAGATGCTTTAGACTTTCCCCTTTTCTGACAAATGAATACGATTCGTTATCAAAACAATCTCAAGAAGATATATAAATGCTGTAAATTTTAAACTCCTTACAAAAAACTGTTACCGTTTAGAAGCCCGTTTCCCTTGGTCACTAAAATTGAAAAAATCCTCCAAATTTGCATATTTTATAAAAAAATTAATTAATTAATTAATTAAATATTTTGTTAAAATTAATATTTAAATAAATTGGGGATAAAATAAAAATAAATCCTGCGTAAAAGATTAACTATTTATTACTAAAATTTAATTCCAAAAATATGTTACATTACAGTGGGTACCAGCACACAGTGTACTCAAAGGAAACATGATTCCCTGGCAAGGAAAGCAACCAAAATTTTACAAATAGCAGATTTCAATTTCAATTTATGCCACCAAACGGTTAATTATAAAATCTCTTAGAGAAGAATTTTGGAAAACTTAAAGGAGACAAACATAAACAAGAAATGGGTCTATAAAATCACAAATGCTCCACTTTGTCCAAGGGACAGACGTGTCGCCATTTTTTGCCTAACTATTGGCCACGATTTTCTCTTTAAACATCTATATTATATAAAATCAAGTCCTCTAGACCAACTGTGCAACATACGAGAGGAAATGGATGTGAAACATTTGAGTCATGCCCCCTGCATTGAACTTGGTGTGCTTAGGGGGGGGGGGAGATATTTGAGAGCTCGACACAAGATGAACGGTTTATAACATTTATTTATATATTATATTATATAAATAATTACATTTATTGCATTGTGGTTTCAGTTTTGTTATTTGTGTTCATGTTACCTTTGATCTAGTTTTAATGTTTGTTATTTTGACTACAATTCTCCTCTGATTTACTATTACAAATAATAAAAAAAAGTTCAATTCAATGATAAACTATTGAAAGTAGCGCATTATTTTCTTCCATTAACACATCAATTTAACACTTTTATGTCACTTAAAATTATTAACGCCTCAAAGTCTCTAAAATTTGCTTTAAAAATGTTTTACTTCAAGTTCATGAACAGTTTTAAATAAAACATATTATCCAATAACCTAAAATACAGTAGAAATCTCCACAATTCAAATCATCTGGTGAGTCATGACTTCCGAGAAATGATTTCATATTTCTATCACCAAAATAAAAAGTATGTTGCTTTCTTTTTTCAGCATTTATAATATAGTTTTATCTTTTAAATATATGGAAATAATTCATCGATATTTTAAAAAAATGTTTTAGATTTTTCAATGTTGAATTTTAAAAAAATAAAAATTTTTAAACTATATAATTTATAAAAACTTATAATTTCATTCTTACAGCAATTTTACGTATTGAATTTTTTTTATTTGTAATTAAAAATGGTGCTGCAGCTCCAATATTCTCTTCTATGATACGAATAGATCTTTCAATTATGATCTTTTTATAAGTTGCTATAAAAACATCTGTAATAAAGCTAATTGTTTTTTTTCTTATAGAATTTGGATACTGTAGAATGGCAACAGTTTGTTTCCGGAGAAACAGAGAAAATGGATAAAATTTTAAACGTCAGCGTTGAACCTAAAGTTTAAACTATGAATCTGAAAGTTTTAGTGGCAAGATCACAGTTAAACATCTGTAATATTTATTTGTACCGATTGAACAAGTATTTCCATGTCAGGCATATGTGGAGGAGAATATTTCAAGATATTTCAACGAAACTTTTTAATTGGCGAAATGATATGGGGTCAGTTATGTATGAGGGAAGTAGTTTTCAAACATTATAAATAAAATTGAATAAATTCCGAGAAAAAATTTTTACTTTCTTATTTTATATTAACACCTTAATTGCCTTTATCAAGTTAACACACTATAGTCTCCACACACACACACACACACACACACACACACACACACACACACACACACATATATATATATAT